>PVKZ01000372.1:724825-911325 GCA_004027375.1 Macroglossus sobrinus
TTTTTTTTTTTTTTTTTTTTTTTTTTTTTTTTTTTTTTTTTTTTTTTTTTTTTTTTTTTTTTTTTTTTTTTTTTTTTTTTTTTTTTTTTTTTTTTTTTTTTTTTTTTTTTTTTTTTTTTTTTTTTTTTTTTTTTTTTTTTTTTTTTTTTTTTTTTTTTTTTTTTTTTTTTTTTTTTTTTTTTTTTTTTTTTTTTACTTTTGCCCATCCCTCTGCCTGGAATGCTTTCCTTCTAGATATCTGCATGACTCTTTTCCCTTACTTCACTTGAATCTATGTTCAAATGTCACTTCCGCAGGAAGTCTTCCCTGACTACCCCAACTTAAAATAGCATCTCCTGACACTTTCTATCTCCTTTCTCTGCTTTATTTTTCTTCTGTAATACCTATTACTTCCTGGTATTTAATTATTCATCAGTATGTTTATATGTTGATTTTCTCTTTCCCCCTGACTCAACTTAAGTTCCATGAAGGCAAGGACTGCATTTTGTTCATTGTTGTATCACCATAGCACATAATAGATATTTGCCAAGTATTTGTTAAATGAATATTTACTTTCCCCATTAGCCTGATCATTCAGTCTGTTAGTCATTAGTATCTGGTCTATATGTAATTGCTCAAAAAATGTATGATAAATGAATGAATGCATAATTCAGCATTAAATTCTAGAAGGCTCAGCTGCTACCAGTGAAAAGAAGATTCTTGTCCTTTAGACTAATTCATTCTAAAAGAAAGAAATCATTTGGAGTCTGAAAAAGTAGATAAGCTAGATTCTCTTCTCTCCCAGCTAGTTTCTTCTCTGAAACTTAGACTTTTGGATTTCTAAAGTTGATGAGGTTTTAGGTTTTTAGAAGCACATGGTTGCCATTTTAATGTTTTATAATAGAGAACTAAGAATAATGTATATGAAGTAATTGAAGAATAGTACAAAATTTATTTTAGTGCCTGAGTAATGAATTATAATTGTAACAACTGTTTAGCTTAATAAGAGATTGTAAAGTCTGTGTAAATATTTATTTTGGTTTAGAGTTTAAAGGGGCCCTAAAACATTTGATCCAACTCTCTTTTACAGCTAAGCAGAATGAGGCCAGAGATGTAAAAGAGATGACTTTCCCAAAGTCACAGAATTTATTAATGGTGAGCTAGAATTACCCTCAGGTTTCTTTTGTTATACTAAAAATTGCAAAGATGGGAATAACAGACACGTTTATACATAGTTTGCAGAATTATTAATGGCCACAAATATCCTTGCTGGCAGTCTAGTGTTGTGGATCAACAGTTTAAATGCATACTTTTTTAGAAAGAAGTTCTAAAGAAGAGGTCAGATAAGTGTGCCAAAATAAATGTACGGTGCAATTAATCACTTTATGTTTAACATAAGCAAAAAGAATTAGAAATGAGTTAAATTACTAAATAATAACCTAAATATCAAATATATTTAATTTCCAGTGTGATAATTCATCAGATGTTTATTATGTAGTATGTTTAAATCTATGTACAATTCTAAAGAGAAATAAAAAATATAGTCATTGCCTGGTGGGAGTATCTTTGCTGGTCTGCTAATCAGCAAACTGTTGGTTACAGTTTGAGATGAAATAAAGACAAATGAAGAGTAAGTATTTAGAAACTTTTGTAGTTTGACAAATTTTATGTATATTGAATATGATGATAAAAATTTTGGTCTCATATTTTCTATGGTTTCTTTAACTTTTTTCCCAGTAATTTTTCATTATTATAGGTTACAGAAGAATTTGTATATAGCAGATGGGGGGGAATTTTCCCACAGACAATGTCTTTTGCCACAGGTAGTTTGAGAAGCACTGCTTTATAGAGTTGCATACACGTGTGCTATATTAAATAGTTTAAAACAGTAAATGAGGGAAAGGGCCATGCCTTTTCTTTTATACTTTTTGTCAGGATTCAGTATTGAATGGAGTGCCTTATAGGGACAGGCCATTATTAAATGTTAGTGATTTACACTATGAAGATTTTAAAAATGTCTTAAAAGTGAGTCCCTGTTATTTTTAAGCTACACTTATCTTTTATTAGAGAAATCATGATTTTACATCACTTTGAATAAATATTAATTGTGCTTTGAGTTTCTAAATGTTCTTACTGGATTTTTTTTTCATTTTCCAGCATCTTTAGCTTGTGGATTTTGAAGGGTTTGTGTATTTTTTCCACCCATCATAGAAGTATGCTGGCACTGTTGGTTTAGAAACCACAGTTTAGGAAACACTGGTCTAAAGTTTCATTAAATCATTAGTTCTTAACATTTTTTTGGTCATAGATGCCTTTGAAAATTTGGAAAGCTATGGACTGACTGACTGGAAAATACATGCATATTTGCATAGAATTTGTATACAGTTTTAGGAGAATTCATCTCATCACTGAACAGAACCCAGAGAGGAGGGAGAATTTGAAAAATGTGAATTTCGAGTTAGTCTGTACCTAGGTAAACTAGAGTTCACTAATTCACTTTTAACATGTGTAGCTCTATATGACTTTTTAAAACCTGTTTTCCTTATTATGGAGTAATTACAGAGAAAGTAATTTCTCTGTAGTTAACAAATTTGTTTGATTTTGAGATGTTCGTAGATGTGTTCTTTTTTTTTAACTAACCACCATACTTGTCACATTTCTGGTAGGATTATATTCACACATTAACTGCAAAACACATTAAATCTCCGGGTTTAAACACATATGGATTAGCTATTAGACGAAAGTGTTGTGTGGCATCTTAATAGTGAATTACAGTTTAAGAAAGCATGTTTCAGTTTCATTAGGTTGGTGATAGAGAGGAATAAATATGTTATTTTGATAAACAAGGACTCATCATGGGAGATACATTTAGTCTACTAGAACAAATAATGTGAGCAGAAGAAGCCTTGTTTCTGAACTAGGTAGCTCAGTGGCTACATAAGGAAAGAGGCATAATCCTCTTCTGTTTGGTTTTGTAAGACGTTTTGTAAGACATGATGACACATACTTTGTAGTCTCTCATTGTTGCCATATAAGGTATTTGCTCAGGCTTTTGGGTAAAATTGATGATAGTTTGACTCATGAGCCAAAAAATAAGGCCCATAGTTAAAGTAACCAGTGCTCACATGAGTCAAGATTTTACAAATTTATTCACAGAGAGACATCAGTAATTGCTTGTTTTAGCTCACCATCCTAACCTACAAAAGGTCAAACCATTTTATTTCACAGAAAAAGGTATTAAAATGAATCCAGTGTAGCCTCAGATTTTAAAGGGTGTGTTTACATTAGAAACCCAAGCCAGAGATTGGCATTTTATATGTAGTCGAGTAACATTTACAGGCTGGTAAAGGCGCCAACACTATATAACAATAAATAGTGCAAGATGTTAAGTGCTGAGTTCAATATTAGATTAATAAGTGCTGGAATAATAGTAAGTAAATTGGGATTAAAGGATATGTTTGAGAAAAAAATCAGCACTTTTCAAATATTTTACTTCTGCTCACTTTTTACTTTATCACTTTTGTTTATTTGTGGTATTTGGTGGTGATTAGGTAGCACTTATGTTCGGCAGGAAAACAAGTTCTGTGAGTTCTCTATTTTGCTGTAATGCTCCTAAGTTATTACATTTTTTTTTAGCAGGGTTGGGGAGAGTGGTACAGAAAGTCACATTCACAGTATTCTGGGAAGTATGTGGGAGATACACGCCTAGAGATTTTCAGCTATAGGCTAATGTGTCTGGATCCAAATTTTTTCTTCTACAATGTGTACTAGAAAATAACATAAGATAAAATTAAAGATTGACCATTAATCAAGTATTTTTTTGCATTTAGTAAGCTGCATTATTTATAAATGTAGAACTGCAACCTCTCATCCCTGTCTAGTAGTTTATTTTATTTTTATTTTTTCAAAGTTATATTTATTGAAATTATATTTCTTAATGAATACATATATCTGTTTTTGCTTACTTTTTTTTTTAACAGTAAGGCATATATATATTTATACGGTATGTTCACCTTCCATAGTTAGATTTCTTTCTGTCACCACATATTTGACTCCCTTTACCCCTTTTACCTCCTCCCTCCCCTCTCCCCTCTGGTAACCACTAGTCTGTAGTCCATGTCCATGAGTCTCTGTTTGTTTGTCCTGTCCATTTGTTGCTTTTAGGTTTATATCTTACATATAAGTGATATCATGTGATTTCCAACTTTTTCTGTCTGGCTTATTTCATTTAGCATGATTAAGTATTTTTAAAAATAAGACTTTTCTTGAAGCTTTCCTCTGCTTCAAGAAAATTCTATTGGTCAGATTGAAATAATTTTATTGGTATATTTCTCCAAATTTTAGTAATAGCACTGTTAGAAAAACAATAGTTTTTATTTTTCCATGGATTAGTTCCCATGGTTTTCGGACATGGGAAATTTCTGTTACTGTTTTTTTCTGTAGCTGTCATATTTATACGTTCCTTTTTCACATTTACTAAGTCTGATGACATTCCTGTCATACCCATGGTGTTAGGCTCATACATTTTCAAGCAGTCCATATTTGTTGAAAATATGCAGAAGGTTGAAAACTTGCATATTGATCGTGGCTCATTATATAAGTACCTATCTTCTACTTGTTACCCATAGTATGTAATGGAATAATTACCAAAGTCAATTTCTTTTGAACCAGTATAAATTGTTCTTAGTAAACATCTAACTATTAAAATGGTGTTATCTATATTATAAAAGGATCTCTGTAATATACTTGGGCCTATCTATCTACCTAATCTTCAATAAATCATTTCTATTCCTGACACCTATTTTTTGATGTTTGTAACTGATGCCTTATAGAGGGTTTTGGGTGCATATCAGGAATTTCCTCTGCTATGGAAGGATGTATTTCATTAGAGAATGCTAAGAAAGTGTTTGAGTCACTGCTATGGTTCAGTGTTTTACCTCTTTATGAAAAAGCTTAGAGCAATATAGTAGCTGTATTAAACACTCATTTTAAAGAGAAATCTTAGGCAGTTTGACTTATTTAAAATAATATTTGTCATAATGGGTTGTAGCTTTTAAAAATTAAAGCTCTATGGTGCTTTTTTTATTGAATTTTTTTTTCTATGAGTTCAATGATTGGTTTGTTTCTGTGATATACTCTTGAGAGGTAATAGCCATGGAGAAGGGTTAATCTAATAGGTATATCTCTAACTCCTTATGAATCCCAAATAGCACACTTCTTTGAGGATAAGATAATATTTTTTGTTGAGCGCATTTTTGAGATCCTTGTCTAAGTGGTATGCTATCTCGAGATAATAATAGTTTGTTTCAGTGCAGTTTTATAAAGACGTAGTGCAGTTTTTCTCTTTTATTAAAAAGTTGTAAGATGAAAGGCTGCTGAAACACACATGGAGGCTGAGCATTTGGGGAAAACTTAGTTATAAATTTTATTTAAGTACAATAAAGTTAATGACATGTTTAATGACATATAAACATTACTTGAGTTAATTGGTTCTAAATTATAGTTATTAATTATAGTCATTTAGATTATTTTAGTTATTGAAGTCAAAGTGTAACATCTTCTCTAATGAGTTATTATTTTAATGTTCAATTTAAATATTTTGTGTATTTGCACATGAATGTACAACACACGTAGAGACAAGGCCGGGATCTAGCATACCAAGCCTGTGATACCCCCCAGCCCTTTCTTCCCTCATCGTCTTGTTTCCCTGTTGTACCACCTATAACAGTACCCTCCTTTGTTCCTTTGCTGCGTGTTCTCATGTTTTCTTTCCTTCCTATCCTTTCCTGATGTGGAACTCAAGGCTTCACAAACATCACCTTACTGATTCTTATCCTTTGGCCTCTTGGTACAGTGGCAATACCTATTAGTCCCAGGAAGTGTTGATGTGAGGTCATCATCCCGTGGGAATGGAATTTGAAAAATTCAGACTTTGATAGTAGTAAGCAGGGAAGGAGGACTTGGTCAGCCAGGGTTCTCATTCTATGGCATATCAAGCTGTGTTGCTGAGTTAGGGGAAGGTTTAGGCAGAGGAAAGAGAATGAATGAAGGAAGGATGTTTGGTTTTCCTTTAAGGAGGGAAGGGATAAGCCAGAAGGTCTGAGTGGTCAGTTTGAAAAGCTGTCTTCTCTGCCCTATAGGTTGAGAACTGGTGGCATAGTATAGTAGTAGTAGTGATTAGTAATAATAATAATAATAATAATAATAATAATAGACATTTACTGTGCATGTGGGTAATATGTGCTTTGATAGTGTTTTATTTAATCTGCTCAACAGCTCTGTGAGGCAGGTGGAATTACAGTTCTCATTTTCAAGGAGAGATAGCTGAGGCTTATAAAGGCCTATTAAAATCATGTCACACAATTAATAGATGGCAGAGCATGAATATGAACTTATGTTTGCCAGCCTTCAAAGTCTCTGCTTGGTACTGTGTTCTTATTTGCTATATGGACGTAGGCAAGTCATTAATCCCTATGAAGCTCTCTTTTCCCATCTGTAAAAATCTGATAGTAGTAAAGAATGATAAATACTTCCCAAAGTCCCCAACTTACTATTGGTGTTCCATAAATAGACCTAATTACTTTTTCTGGGTCATTTCTTTCTTAGGGCAGAAGAAGACTATGTGAGAGGAACTCCTCCTCTAAAATGACTGAAGAAAAGTTACTTTTGGAATTTTCTAGTCAAAGTAAAATGGGGGAAGCGCAAATTCATGCTGTCTTTTTTTATATCCTCCTCCACTCCCCCCACCACCCGTATACACACGCACAGTCTGCCCATCTGCCATCAGTAAACAGAAGCTCAGAGGTAGTTCCAACATATGCAACTTAAATGAGACCACAAAGCAATGTTTTTAAAGAAGCATACAGCTATAGTTAAGTTCACGGAAAGTTGGACAGCAGCACTGAAAAATGCATTTAAAGATCAAAAGCGAAGCATTTGTTTGTGATTAGTTTGATTTATACTGGACTTGACCCAGGAGCTTCTCACAACTGCTTCCTTCCTACACATTGTGCATTTATGAAATACACACACTTATGGCTGTCACATTATATGTATAAGATTTACTGATGACAGAAAGTTATTACTGCTTCAAACAAATGCAAGCTATTTAGACTTGCAAAAACAAAGGAAAAATGAACTATGCAAATAATGAGTAACCTTGTCATTTTTCCTTAGCTGCTCACAATTCATAACAATGCTACATCCTACTCAATTAATGGGGAAACAACCATTTATCTTTCTATGTGTGGATGGCTTGACAAAGTGGTTTGGGGGATAAACGAAACTCGGGAGTAAACAAGTCTTAAATATGTTTCTATTTGTTGGGCTTTTTCTACAATACATACAGCATTGGTTAAGGCTCTTCATGCTCTTTAGTTTAAATTGTATGAGTAGAAAGCCTGGGTATTGAATAATAAAAATGGTTGGAGATTTAGAAAAGATGTTAACGTTAAAAACCCAAAACAGTATTACTAAACTCAAAAAACTAGACAAAAAGGAGTTTGTTTGATAGTTTAAATAATATGAAAGATTGTACAGATGGTAATGGGCATTTGTTCCATTTCTAATAATTGACTGAGAAGGGGTTGAGATAAAATACAGGTAAGCTCTTCTTAACAATTGTCAGATAGAGCTAGTGAGGTGAGTTGTGACATCGCTTTGGAGATCCTAGGAAAAATATATCTCTAACTATCTAAAATGGATTTACTTTGTTCTATTGGAAATATGGTTTGATTTTTAACTTTACTTAGGTCAGTTCAGCCTAATGATTAATTAGCATTCTTATTTTCAGATTAGAATCTATTTTTCTCTCTTTGGTGAATTTAGGTATACTTCTAGAATTTAGCATATTAAACTGGTGTACTGATTTATTGATTTTTTATTTATCACAATGTAATCAGATATTTTTCTAATACCAATAATACCAATAATGAACTTGTAGAAAATTAAAAATATGATCCTTGACGTTTTGGTGCTTGTTTTGAGGTTGGAAACAAGTTGGTGACAAGTTATAGATGACTTGTATTTCAGGGTTCAGCTGTATTCTACATTGTAGGAAGCAGAAGATATTTGAAATTTTTTAAATTATTTTTTTTAACCCTCATTTTATAAGTAATTGACATGATTGGAACTCTGCAGAGTGAAGTGGTCATGGGGCCACCATTATGGAAATGTGGAGATGGAGGAGAGGGGGAGGAATATGGAGAGTTTGAGAGTAGGGAGGCTGTCAGGAAACTATTGTGGTAGGTAGTAGGGAAGGCCAAGGTGACAGATGACCAGTTTATGGAATAGCATGGGAGAGGAAAGGAAGGATCAACAAAATTTATTAATTTCTCTACATGTGGTACCCAAGAAGGAGGCAGAATTCACAGGGACTATAGGATTTCTCTTCTCCACGATCTAAAAATAAAGGTGGTAGAGTAAAAGCATTTTTAAAAAGATAGGTAATTCTGAGAGGTTGTATTTGAACATCAGGAGATTACATGATCTCAGAATATAGTAGGCAGCTACTATATTCAAAACAAAAGAGTAAGAAAAATTTTATCTAGTTATGACATTAGATTTGATTATTTTCTTTCTAAATTGTTTATTACTTTTATATTACCACTGAACTGGGAGCATTTAAACTGCTTTTGTTGGGTACATTTAGAGCAAATGTCCATAGGTTTCAGTGTTTCTATTTTAAGGCTGTTTTATGTTAAGACTGGTGAGGTATTTAGCTATGTGTTCTTTTTGTTTTTTAATGCTTGCCTTTCTTGAGTAAAATAAAATATAGGATAAATTATGTTTATACTTTTTCTCATTATCTGGATTCAAATTTTAATTAATTTGCTGATTTTAATAGGAAATAAATGTCCCTTTGCACTACCAACAGAGTCTTTCAAATTTAACTCTTATTTTAAGATTAGATCTATACCTTTATGCAGATAAATTACAGGTAAATAAACTTTAAAAACTGGAAGGGATCTTAGGAAAGCCTTTGAGATCATCTAATACAGTGCCCACATTTCTCAGATTATCCGAGGTCAAGAAAATAGTAATAATAGCTAACATTTACTGAGCTATAATCTCACATAATCATTATAACAACCCTATAAATAAGTCCCATAGAAAGTGGTGGCATTGCTGCGTTAGGAACTGTTTTCTTTTAAATCTCTTTCACAGTTTAGTTCTGTATATTAGAAAAGAACAATTAGAACTTCAGTTATTAAATTAAGTGATTTTTAAAGTATTTAAATTAATAAAAAGAAATACTAATTAAAAGACAGTTTACACCTATTATTTAATACACAGTCACGTGACACTTAACGACAAAGATGTATTCTGAGAAATGCATTGTTAGGTGATTTTGTTGTTGGGCTAAGATCATAGACTGCACTTAAACAAACCTAGATGTATAGCCCACTATACACCGAGGCTGTGTGGTATAGCCTATTGCTCCTAGGCTACAAGCCTGAACAGCATGTTAATGTACAAAACAACATGAGATTAAATTAAGCACAAGAGAAAGTGATGAGGTCAAGAGATGTGATAAATACAGGATGTGTAAGGCTGCTGCTGACATAACATGGCATGCTTCTCTACAGCCAACTTTTTTTTTTAATAAACAGAGTACACTGTAAAATAATAACAAATATAGTATAGTAAATATGTAAACCAGTAACAGTCATTAATTATCATTATCAAGTGTTAAGAACTGCACATAATTATATGTGCTATCCTTTTATAAGACTGGCAGTGTAATGGGTTTGTTTACATCAGCATCGCCACCAACATGTGAGTAATGTTGGCTATGTATGACATTACCTCTGCTGTGAGATCACTAGGCAATAGGAAATTTTCAGCTTCATTATAATCTTATGGGAACACTGTTGTATATGCAGTCATTGTTGACTGACATGTCATTATGTGGTGCATCTGTATTAAAACAATATCATTTAATGTATTTATTGTTAATTTTTAAAGACTTTTTTCTAATTCCCAAGTACATGCACACACATTACTTTTATATTTTACTTTTTTGCCAATACAGTATTTAAAAATATATTTAATAAACTACTTATTTTCTCCATCTTAAAATACAATTCCTTTAATTTTCATTGAAATTACTTTGTCAATACAGTATATATGTAATATGAGGTGTGTATATATGTATACATATATAATATAGTTATGTTGATATGTTTTCTATGAAGTAAATTTTGATCTGTTTTATTACTCTGGAAATTTTATTTTTTTAATGTTAACATTTCATTAATTTTTCTTACCTTCAAATATCTAGGCAGCTGGGAGGAATTTTTTTGGTTTTTGTATTAGTACAAAGATGAAAATGAAATCATTATAGACTTTATATATGATAAAGAATGTTTCATTTGTAAAGTTTGAAAATTTTCTTACACTTTGTGTCTTAGATTTTATATATACTTGCTCAAATAGATATTTTAATAATTTCAAGAACTATGTCAATTACTTGATGAAATAAATTTCAAATTATGTAAAATTTTAGTTTCTTCTAATTCCACAATTTAAAACAAACCATAGATTTTGCCAGTGTTAATATATGGCAGTCATTCAATCAGCATATATTTCATGAAGGTTTATGGTGTGTCAGGCACATTTCTAGCTTAGGATATAGTGGGGAGGAAACACATACATGGGCTCTGCCTCAGTCTATCTTGCAGTTAGTATTTTTTTGATTTTAGATCC
The DNA here is from genome assembly GCA_004027375.1 of Macroglossus sobrinus. NCBI lineage: Eukaryota > Metazoa > Chordata > Mammalia > Chiroptera > Pteropodidae > Macroglossus > Macroglossus sobrinus. Next base: position 735,512 of record PVKZ01000372.1, read on the forward strand.
AAATACTTGTATACTTGAATTGTCTGCCTTGGTCATTATTTTTAAGGAAAGAATTTGACAACTGATGGTAATCAAAACCTAACTGAACATATACTATCTATTGTATTTATTGCTTTGCTTCCAAATTATGAATTCCAGAACTTGGTTCTTGTTCAATTGGCTGAGAGATATATTTTTTTTAAATCACAAAGTAATTTTAATAAATTGTTCTCCAAAATATTATGTTTTTTTAAAAGTTGTGGTAAACTATACATATCATAAAAGTTAATCATTTTAACTATTTTAGGTGTACAGTTCAATTGCATTAAGTATATTTATAATGTTGTGCAATTATCACCACTGTTCATTTGGAGAATTTTTTATTATCCCAAATAGAAACTTTATACAAAATCTTTAGTTTTAAGTATTAGAGGAATATTTTTACTTTCTGTCTTTTTTGGGCATAGTCTTACCTATATTTCCAGCAACACAGTATTCAGTGTGTTGTATTTATCGTACTTGTACTTATTGAATTCAGAACTTATTTGAATTAGAACGGTATTTTTTTTGTTTATGCTTGTTCCATGTTTCTAGGTATCTATTAAAATTGTATCATCTTTCACTTTACTGTAATTTTATATATGTTTGCTTCTTTTGGAGCAGTAAAATAGATAGACATGAAATTTGAAGGAGATCAAACAGTAATATAAACAGAAAAATTTGCAAAAAAGGGATGAAAGATTGGGGATCAAAAACTGTGGTACACAAAAAAGTCTAATGGTCTCAGACACACTAGTTTCCTTGGCTGCCTGTTAAATGCCTGGAGCAGGAAACATATCCAGTAGAAAAGATATTTGGGCCTGTGATCTAAGAGAATTCAGTTCCAAAACACTGGATATGAATTGGACTCAACAGGAAAAATAGTTCAGTATATCCTCCATCTGTATTACTTTTTGTGCTCAAACAAAAATACAGCTGTTTAAAGAGTTTTAAAAATTACTTCTAAAAGAGTATTAAATACCCTATTCAGATTACATGCTTTTTCTTCTGCTGAATATTTGCTTGGCTACTTCTCTTCCTCATTCGTAACAATCACACACTATTGGTAAACAATAAAGAAATGGACAAATTGTCAGGGAACCTTTCTTAGAAAGTTATTTTAGTTTTATAGAACATAAGAATTTGAGAAAATAAATATAAATGTCATCTGATTTTAACTTTGCCTGTTAAACAAGATAATTTTTATTAATTTGTCTAATGGTGTGTTAATCCACTTTTCCTTTCATATAAGCAAAAGTAAAAATTTCAACTGTTTTATTTTTTACTTTTTAAAAAGCGACACTCCTAATTAAATCTATTTATTACAGCTAAAAGATGGCGGCAAAGCCTCCCAGGCAAATGTGAGAATAGGTGATGTGGTTCTCAGCATCGATGGAATAAGCGCTCATGGAATGACTCACCTTGAAGCCCAGAACAAGATTAAGGGTTGTACAGGCTCTTTGAATATGACTCTGCAAAGGTAAATTGCTTTTTGTTTGGCTCTGAGAGAGAAAACAACACTGAGGAATGAGTTTTCTTGTGTCTGATTCTTGGTGTTAACTAAAAGTTGTTTCTACTACCTTTGTTTCTGATAGAGAAATAAAAAATATAATGGCTTGTAAATTGTCTAATCGAGCAGTAAATTGGTGGAAGCTTTGGATTATTTCTCCAAAAAAAGGCATGTATTTACATACTAATAAAAATTCTGTGTACAGCTTCAGCAAGGTTAAGAATAATTGAAATTTCTTGATGGATTGTACAGGCTAAGAATTCTTATAACAGGGTAAATCTCTTAGACTTACTATTCTTGGTATCATAATAGGGGGTATTCTTTTAAAGTATGATATGACTTTTCTTAGTATGTCTTCTTTTCTCTTTCTTTTCGTGGATAGAAAAATAATTTTTTAATATACTCACATGAAGTCCAGATTTTCCAAACTTACTGTTTTTAATGTTACCCAGCTTTAATTTATAAAATAGCTAATCATCACTTTGATAACATATCAGGCATTTTGAACATCCCAGTGTTTGACAAGCACATTGAATTCACCTGGATTGCCTTGCTAATATACTGATAGGAATCAGAAAGTAAGAACCAAGAATTATGTATTAATAAGTTCCCTGTGATTGTTGTGAATTATAAAGTTAGAACCATTGCAGTTTCTGAGGGTGTAGGAAGGAGAAAAAAAGAATGAAGAGGGTGATTGAGTGGTATCTCTGAACCTTTAGGTTTATAAGAAAAATGGCTATCATTTACTAGGTGGTTATGGAGGATTTTCAACAAGTCTTGTTTTTAATGATTACAAAAGTGTTCTTTATTGCTTAAAATTTAGAAAACACCATTTGCGCTCCCTACCCCAAATCTCATAGTCTCCCATAAATTTTCATATATATTGTACATTTTTAAGAGGGGAATAACATGTGGTACCTCTAAACATATTTGGCTGTGGAAATTTTATCTTGGAGTCTCTCGTTGTACTATTTAAAGGATATATACAGGATAAATTATATGTACTTATCTGGAGGAGTATCGATTTGGTCTTAAAACTGAATGGTAAAATTTTAATGAATTTAGACTTATAAATTTACTTTGCTGTATCATGACTTTCAAATCAGTGTCCTTTTTTTACCCTCTTGGGAGAAATTCCTTTCAGTGGAATTGTTGGGTCAAAGGTTATGTGTATTTAAATTTTGATAACTATTAGCTATACATTTTAATGCATATAAAAGTAATCAATGAGAAAAGTAACCTTGCTAAAAAGCTCTATTTCAGTAGTATTCTTTCTGTCCATAAATAAAAATATGTACTTTTATTTATTACTTATTTTTATTTATGGGCATTTTTACTAAGTATCACTTTTGAAAAGGAACCAGAAAGTCAAGAAGCTTAACTTGTATTAGATATCAACAAAACAAAACAAATCCAGATGATGATGGGCTGTTTCTCAAATTCTGAATTTGAAAGTTTTTATAGGGTGAAAGCTCTTTCCCTGGGCTGTGTATGGTTTCTTTCTTACTAGCCCACTTGTTTTCACATTGTGCTTTCTATTTTATGACCCAGGACCCAGTATCGTATTTTCTATTGAAAACACTTCTGGGTCCCATAAGAATAGTTGGAAACTAGAGGTTACTCTGTTTGGATGCATTTCCAATTTAAGTAATCTGCTGCTACCTATAATAAAGATTCTTTTAAGCTACTTAAACACAAAATCTAACAAACCAACTTGTTGTAAAGATTTGGAGATACTATTTTACGTTATCTTCATATTTATGAATGTTGATATTCATGGTCCCAAAATTTAAAAGAGAACTTTAGGATCCTGTTATTATTCATTGTAACTCTTTCCAACTTTTGAATGCTTCTTGTGTTAGGTAAATATCAGCCTGAAAAGAGATTTGCATTTAAGAAAATTCAAGGTAAAATGCTGACAAAGCTACTGAAGAAATACTTTTTGCCTTTTAAGGAAAAAATAAAACTTTACAGAGTTATCTTTAATTCTTCCTTATACTAAGGTCATTCTCTTCTTAAATTCTCTCTCCTATCAAAGCAAATATTTTTCTTTCCCTTGTTTCTGAATTGGAACAGTAGCATCCTTAACTGGCCTCCAGTCACTTTACCTTCTTTATCCCACCTATCCACAACCAAAATTCTCTGCATTTTTCTTCCAATCTGAGTTACCTATAACAGTACTTCTATTGTGTAACTCTTTTCCTCATAAACATGTAGTTTTCTTCATGAATATGAGTACTTTACAGACTTGTCTTGGTCCTGTTTCTTTAGAAGCAGAACCTGAAATGGGATTCCTGTGCAAGTGATATGTTAAGGAAGTTCTTTCAGATGTTACTTAAAGGGAGTGAGTGAAGCAGGATTGGGAAGAAGAAAGAGATGAGCAAGGATGTGGTTTCAGGGGATATCTAGCCTCAGCTAAATCCCGAAGGGAGCTTAGGGAGTGTGTGTGTGTGTGTGTGTGTGTGTGTGTGTGTGTGTGTGTGTGTGTGTAGTCGGGGGGAGGGATGAGGGGATAAAGGGAGGGCTAGAAGGTAGCTTCTGCTGCTCCCCCAGGAAGTTGTTGGTGTGAACCATTAGCAGTCATGAAGGGAGCACCTCAAGGATGGGTGTACCAAACTGGTAGAAGGGTTTCAGAGAACCTGGGCTGGGTACCAACAGTATTCCCTATGAGATTCCATCCAGACTTGAGTCTTCTGCTCAGATGATTAGGTCCTCTGTGGTCTAGGCCGACTCAAATTGTCTCCTGTGATCATCACTGCTCAAAAGTGAATGTCACTTTTCATTTAAGATATATTTCTTACTGGCCTTCATATGCCTTTGTTCTCTCATGAAATTCACTTCATCTGGAATGCCTACACACCACTTCACTGCCAATACATGCCTCCACATCCATGAACCCCATAGCAAACTTATCATCTACCCATATTCTTTCCTTATGATTGCAACTCATTCTTTTTAATTTTTTTCCTCTGAATTCCTATGACAAGTTTATACTGGTCTTTCATGAGTTATATCCGTATAAACCTAATTAGTTAATGGTCATACCTAATACTGCCTATGTAATTAATTAATTACTCTAGTATATAGTTCTGTTTCTCTAACCAGACTCCTTGAAATTAGAGACTGTGTTTTTTGCACTACTTATATTTGATAGCTTTTATAGCTTTGTATTTTTTAGTGTCTAATAAATATTTGCTAGGTACCACCATTATTTCCCAAACTTGGAATCATTTATCCCACAAATATTTTGGGGGTTCTTGCCAACCATTGTTTTAGGTGTTGGGGACATAAAATTGAACAAAACATAAAAATCCTTGCCCTCACAGAGAGGCGGACAAGGAGTAAGTAAAAACCTATAGTATATCACGTGGCGATACATACTATGGGCCAAAATAAAGCATATAAGGAGATAGAGGATACAGGGGTAGGGAACTGCAATCGAAAATAGAGGTCAGGGAAGCCTCAGTGAGAAGGTTACTGAGTATCCAGGTCATGAGTGTCCCAGGTAGAGAGAAGAGCCAGTGCAGTGGCCCTGTCAGGGAGGCCAGTGTGCCTGGAGCAGAGTGAGGGCAGACTGATTAAGAAGTGCTGTTAGAGAGATAGTAGGAAATGAGTAGAAGTGAGACAGAATTTGTAGGGCCTTGTGAGTCACTGTAATGTTTATAATCAAATTTCAGTTTTCCTGGGCCTATAAAAAATTGTGAGAAAGACTTAGGTATAGCTGCTTGGCCAGATCTATAGCAGACTTTGAGAGATAAATGACTTCATTATTGGAAAAAAGGGCTTGGAGAAGAAACAGACCAAGCCTCTCTCCAGTCTTGATAATGACGGCTCTGTCTTTTCCTGTAGAAACACTGAATTTTACCATTTCTGCCGAGTTTCTACTTTCCTACAGCCGATATTCCTCAGGTGGAAAATATAAGAAAGAAGTCCCCTCCTTTTTTTTAAATCAATGTTACCAGCAAATTTGTTTCGTGATTTTTTTTTTTAGGTTCAACCTCAGTATCCTAAAATAGGATTTAGATAAGAAAAAGTCAAGTAAAAAAAAAGGATACTTGCTTGATTAAGGTTACTTTGTAATTTCTTTTTCTGTGTAGTCTAACATGAGGGTATTATCTCTCTGTGGTATCCTAAAATAATAAAACTTTATTCGCAATACTCTGGATATCTAGTGAATATAGAGGTATGGAACTTTTTATTTTGATTTGTCTTTTACCCTTGAAAAGGATTTGAATTTTTTTTTCCTGCAACTGGAACTGAATCTAAGAGTACTACAATTGGACAATGAAAGATTCTATCTGAAATTATTTTTCCTCTTGAGGAAATTAGGAAAGTAGCTGTGTGCTTATTTTTAAATATTGAAAAAATTTTGCTTATGCTTTTCAGCCAAGTCAAATGGATCATTTAAAAAAATTATATTATTTCAGCTAATAAAAGAGGAAAATAACTTTTTAAAGCTTTGGTGTCTAATAACTCTTAACTATATTTGAGTTAGGTTCTGTGAATAAGATTTTTAACTATGTCATTTTTTTTTCAGTAATTTTCTGCATAACATAGATAAACTTGCTACTAACTTACTGTATGAATTGGGGCAAGTTACTAAACTTTTGGGCCTTAATTTTCTTGACTGGTAAAATGAAGCCATGGTGATTTCTAACTTCACTTAAATTCAGGTTCTTGTTCTGGTTTTTTAGCTGTAAAATGATAAGTTCTCTAGAGCTTGGTGTTAGATCAAACTAACCTAAGTTTGCTTATTTTGGCTGAGAGAATCAGGAAATTGGACTTTTTTCATTGGAATTATCTTAGACTGTGCCAGGTTAGCAAAGTGACTTTTACTACTCTGCTGACTTTCAGGTGAAAGGTAGGTCACATGGATATTCAAACAGCATTTGATCATTAAAAAACACTTTACATTTGTTCTTATTTTATATTTTTAAATGAATTTTCTTGGAATCACAGAGAACATATATAGCTTTTCTAATCTTCCTTGTTTTTTGCATTATCGTTAGTGACATCTGTGTTGTGTTTTGTTTTCATTAGACTTCATTTAGTTTATAACTTGTAGTGATTGTAAATGAAAGATCTAGAGGGATTGAGTTTTGAAAAATATTGATGTACTCTATTTCTTCCTCCCCCTTCTTTCAACAAAAAATTGTCAGAGGTCCAGTAACTACTACTAATGAATGACAGATTGAGTTGAAAGAAAAAAGAACAAGTAGCTTTGTACCAGACAGAAGTTATTAGCCATCTTTTGTTTCTTTTTAACGGGTCACTTAACATCCGATTCCCGTTAGCTTTATGAGTTCAACTCTGCTCTTTCTTTAACTAATAGCATAGGTGCCAGACTTTAGAAAGTATTATTATTTTAAAGTTTCGGGCTACTTCAGTTCATGTGAATTAAAAGAAGTTTAGTTCGATTATCTTTTCTTTTAATTGTAGTTCCATTTCAGGTTACTTTTTCCCCTTGCTATTTCACATGCTTTTCTAATATTTGCTCTGAAGTTTGGGTTTTACTGTTTTTCTGTTTGCTTTTTTTTTGGTCTTGGTTTTAGTTTTGGTTTTTAATTTTTAGGTTGGAGGACTGTTTTTCAGAAGGACTGAGTCTGATTACAGCCACCCCATCATTAAAATTAGAAATGCTGCTTAGGAAAGGAAAAGAGGACAAGCATACATTGACACCTTTTGTGCAAGCCTTTGCACATATATTCTTTAATCTTTATATCATTCCACTGAGTAAGGAGTTAACATGTTCATTTTTCCAGTATGTACATTGTGGATTCAAAAATTAATGTTACTTGACCTACAAACATAGGTCAGTTCAAAGCCTATGCCTTCCCCACTTTCTCTGCTGTAGCAAGGGACTTAGTGACTATAGTCTCTTAATAAAAGTTTGCAAGATAGGATAGTAATATAATAGGTGTAACTCTTTTGACTTTTGTACTGGTAAACAGCAGCATCTTTGTCTAAAACATATTTTTTAGTCTTGCCTATCAGCATTCTATAATAAATATTATACCTATTTTCTATGTGCTTTATAGGCCGTATATATTAGAATGGATGTAAAAGAGAAAAAGGAGGCTAAATAGGTTCATGGGCTACTCGGCATTCATTTGGATACTGAATGACTTGTGTATATGGTCACCCATCCTTTATCAGAATATCATCTTTTATTTTTCCCTCCCAAGTTTATAAGCCTATTGACTATATTTGCTAATTTATTTCTGTATTAAAGTTTAAAGACTTAGTTTTTCAGCAGGCTTCTATCTGTGTGTTCCATGAGTAATTAAGGATTTAGGAATTTTAAAAAGTTAAGTTTTTAGGAGTTTTTGCTCAATATGACACTCACTGGAAAAGAGACCAACTGTTAATCAACAGATCAATCTGCAGACATAGACATATGAATCTTATATCTCTTTTTCTTCAATTCTTCAAGTTTGGATAAGGCTTGTTGAAAATGAACTTGAAAGATCAAGTTAGTTTGTCTTTTTTGATAGTCTGTAGCAATTTGACAGCAGCAGATTTGGTAAATATGGGTTTGTAAGGGGATATTTTTTTTGCATTTTGAAATTCTTCCCTTTGAACTTTACATCTTGAAAGTGTGTGGTTATTTTTTAACATTAAAATTTTACTTATTCCTCTGAAGGAAAAACTATTTTGAAGTACAATCCTTTGGGAAACAATCCTAGGAAATAATACAATTAAAGACTTATTTAATTTTAAAGTTTTGTTCTAAAATTTTAATATGTACATTTTTTTGTATGTGCAGAATTTTTAAGGCCATGAAATGGAGATATTAACTAGGCAAACTTTTTGCAAACCTTGATTCTACCACTTCCTCACTGTGTGACCTTAGGCGAGTTATGTAACTGAATTTCAGTTAGCCATTTGTAAATGAGCATGGTAATGATTGCCTTGTAGGGCTATCATAAAGATAAAATGAAATAGCACATGTAAAGAACCTAGGACATAATAAAGATGCTTTCTCTCCTTTCTTCCTACTCCTCAATTGATAAGGGACTTTTAATATAGTATGCATTGTAAAGTTACTTCTAGGACATCATATTTATTTTGTTTATTAGCAACAAAATGGGTGTGACTGAAGGGAAATAGAGAATGAGAGGGCAGTCTGGTAGGTAGTTATCTGAGAAAGTCAGAAAGATGATGATGGCAAGTGTTAGAAGAAATGAATGTTTAGTCAAGTGATTTTGATCATACAATTATAATTAAAGCTTTTAAAAAGAGTGGGCACAAACATTATGCTTACTGCCAGCTAACTACTGCTTTGGTTCAAAATTATTGTCTTAAACAATAATTTATGGCAGTGAAGAGAAACCAAGTGCACACCCCGTCTTGTTTGTTCTGCTGATTCCTCTTGTTTGCCTTAGAGGAACAATGTCGATTCTCTTTTACTGAGGGTTATCAGAAAGACAAACAAACAGAAAATAAATAATTTTTTTCTCACACCCTTCCATTCATATTCATGTGCATTCACTTTAATTTCCTGGGCAACATATTAAAATCAAGTTAAATTATTGACTTCTGGACTGTGTTTTTAATGATACGTTTAGAAATATTTTTCTCTTCATCTTTCACCAACATTCATTAATTATTTAAGTTTAGTTAGAAATTCTCATAGTGTTCCAAATTTTTTAAAATTGAACTTTCCTCCAGATTTACTGTATGACTAGCAGTCATAAGGAGTAAATATAAAGGGAGTGATTTATGATTTCTGCCTTTAAGAGTTTGTATGTATTCACTGGGATTAAAGGAGACAGAATGCTACAGGAGTTTGAAGAGGGCAAGATCCCATTCATAAGGAAAGGCTTCCTGGAGATGCTCAAACCTGGGCTGGGCTTGGAAGGATGAGGAGGATGTCCCAGAAGGAGTGACACCCTCTGAAGTAGTGTGGATGTGGTCAGTCCCCAGGCATATGTTGGGATGAGCATCTTGACAAGTTGAGAAATAGAGATAAGAATAAAAGGAAAGGAAAGTTATGTTTAGAATAGTTCTTTGTAGGGTCTTAGACACTGAGATATTAAAACTTTTGATCAGAAAATTTTTCTATATTTAGTGAGGCTGCTTGGAAGAACATGGAGAGACATCAGAGACAGGGAGACTGGTCAGGCAAGTATTGTAGTAATTTGGCTACAAGAGGGCTTGAAATGGAAAACTGGAGAAATGAGAAAAATTAGAACTTGTGAATAATAATTCTACTAAAGCCACATTAATGGTGTAGATACGAGAGAGGGAAGAGCCAAAGATGACTCAAGTTTTTAGCTTCCTGGACCCAGGTTCTGTCTCCTTTCACCTTCCTCCTGTTCTACTTACTGGAGTCTGGCTTCTGTCCCTGTCGTATCACTGAAACTACTTCACACTTGGATGTCTCACAGATTCTTCAAACTCAGCATGGTCAGTCTCATTTCCCACGGAATGGCCCACCAGCCACCCTGTTACCAAGAGGAGAAAGACTTATTCTTTGCCTGAAACTCCAATATTCATCTCTAACCACCTGCTATGTAGCCTTAGCCTTTGTATATATCTCAAGACAGTCGGTGAAGAGAGTAGATAAATTAGCATAGCACAGGCTTGCTGTGCTGATCCCTGGGGATAGAAAGGAACTCCTCACACCTGTCCTCAAGGAGCTCAGGGTATGGACCACTGGTTTCTAACCTTAAATAAATACTGTTTCCCCTCTTTTAATGAGAAATATTTCTGAGGTGTTTGTGTGTTTTTTTTTTTTTTTTTAGTAACTGCAGGTTTTATAAATATTGTATTGCAGTTTTAAATGAAGAGGAAGAATTTTTTTATATTATGTATAGGAATCTATATTTACTTAAAAATCCCAATATATACATGATTTAAGGAGACTTTAAACAATGCTTGGTACACAAATGAATTTGTGGATCCCTTGTGAAAACTTAAAACTGTGTACCAGTTGCCTCTAACTACTTCAAGTGTGGTTCACAGATTGGGAACCACTAACCAAAAATATTTTAAGCCGTCTGAACGTAAACAGGGAAGCAGAGACATCTATGGGGAAGGTGAGACTGAGGAGAGATAACCTGAGGGTGGAGAGAAAGGGAGACAGACATAGATGGCAGGACAGCTAAAGGAGTGGAGTAACATGAGAAGATTCTCCTGGTCACATCTGCTTAAGAGGAGATTAAAAGGACCATGATTCCACAACATTGAATTCTATCAAATTAACTTTCATGATAATTTTTAAGAAAGAAAATACTGAACTTCAGAGATTTAAAATGAGAAGCATCAAGTATGTCCTTATATGAAAAAGAATAGCTGAGCAAGATATAATGTGCATGCTGATTAAGTGCCAGGAATATCATGCCCAACTCTTGAAGGGCAGAATTAACATTCTAGTTATTACATTCACCAGCGCCTACTACTGTGGCTTAGATATAGAAGACCTCAATAAATATTTATTACCTTGAGTTCTAGAGAATTTTAAAATAATTTCTGCTACTTTTGCGTGATAAATTTAGAAATAATTCACAAGAAGTTGTTAGTGAGATAGAGTCACAAAACTGGCCATTTTGTGTATTTATTGGCAGCAGTCTCCTTGGAGTTCCAAAAATTTTTGTCCATAGCATCAACGGCTTTTGAAAGGATTGAAATTCAAGTAATTCCCAACTGTTTCCAGTGGCTGTTGTTGCTATTAAAGTTTCAGAGACTGAAATAGCTTAGGCTTTATATGAGTTTAAAAGTGAATGAGAGTGATTGGCTGTGTAAAACATGTGGCAGAGTATTCATACCCTTGAACTTTGCACCTTATTTTTTCTTTATTTTAAAGCATTCATTTTCACAGTAAACCGCTTTATAAATGTATTTCTAAATGCTACTAGTTCTAATAATTTCTTTTACCAGCCAAGAACAGTTTTTCTTTGAAATTTAAATGCATGTCTTTTATTCATCTATTTATTTTGTGTGCATGAATTTTAATTTCTTGAGTAATACAACAAGAGACCATTTCCGCATTACAACAAAAATCTATAGATAATGCTAAATTTAATGACTTCTCTTACAATTGAGCCTGCCTTTATCTTGGCTTTTTAGGCTGAAGGTTATAGCACTGCTTTCCTGTGTAATTCATCCTGTTACAATGAATTTGGGACTTTCCAGGTTCTTTTGTTTTACTGGAATTATATTGTTAGACAATGCTTTGCAATAATGGAATATTTATTAACCCAGAATGGTTTTATTTTCCTGAGAATATGTTTGGTTAATAATTCTTAAAACTAAGAAAAGTATTTTTATGTTTGAAAGATAAACTAGTTAACTGTTTCTTTCAAAGTAGCATTTTATTCACTTTAGCACTCTGAATTATGGAGCAATATCTCATTTCTAGATTTTATAAATTCTGCATGTTCATGTAGAGTTTATTTTCCAATGATAAGCCTATTTACGCTGGTGAGGCAAAGAATTATTACCCAGGGATCAAAGTGAATTGTTTCTTTATTGAAACTTTGCTGTGATGTTTTTGAATTATGTCTTTAAAGAAGCTTATATTGGTTATAACAATGTTCATGTTTCCTGTAACTTGTGTAATAGTTTTCCTTCTGAGATAGCTGATGGAAAAGTGTTATAGTTGCTAGGGAAGCAATTTTTGTCTCGTTTCTTAGTACACAGTAGGAATATGGTAAGTAGAGCATATTAAAGAAAAACTAGCATTTTAAATACTTTTTCTGTCAAGTTACTGAGTTAGGAACCTTATATACTTTAGTCATTTAAACTTCGTAGCAATTATGGTGGCAGGTAGTATCATCCTACTTACAAAGAGATTAAATAAGCACTTCCGAGTCACACAACTTGTAAGTAAGTGAGCCAGAATTCAAGCTCAGGTCTATTTTTCTCCTAATATAATGATTTTTTCCCTCCAGTATCACATTCTCTCTTTAAATAAAGGAATTAAAAAATATTTTTTATTGTATAGTCATTGTAGTGCCTCTCATCTAAAAGTTTATTTTGTTCTTCCAAAGGCACCACAATAAGAATTTTTGCCATTAAATTTATTTCATAAGAGGTAGAGAAGGAGGCAATTATGGAAACATTTGTTTGATAGTCCAGTAATTTCAAATTTCATGGAAAATACTAGCGAGAAGTCAGTGCTCTTTGAAAAATTTGCTTTTTTAAAACTCACAAAATATTCCAGCAGTAATATTACTCATTCATTCCTTTAGCAGCGCCAATGTATGCATTCTCTGGATAAGTTAAAGCAGCTTTAATAACTTCATCTGTGAAACTGTTATGCAATTGAATTAAATTGCATGTCTGAGTTCAAGTATTGAGAACAGACTTCATCGATTCATAGCATTTTAGAGTTTGAAGCAATTCCAATGATCAACCAGTAGTCTACCAATACCATTCATCTCTGTTTATACTTTGAAAGTTCTTTTTGGTCTGTTTAAAAAAAATACCTACAGCAGCAACTCTGCAATAGTAGTGATACTGGGATTGGAGTTGTGCAGCAGAGGAGGAAAGGAAGAACAGACAGGTGCTACCCTATGGATTTATTAACCTTCTCACCCTACGTGGCTGTTCTAGTCTTCCCTGTCTATCTTGTGGTCTAATTACAATGTTCTTTTTAGGTATCTTATGCTGAGAGTGGGAAATATACTGCTAAAGAATCCAACATATTTTCTGTTTTCTCTAACCTTTCTCCTGCTTTCTTTAAGTTGCATTCTTTTTTTCTATTTCTTTCTTTAGAGCCTTGAAACCCTTCCCCTTGACTCTAAGATATCAAAATGACTTCCTCAGTTATACCTGTCTAGAACTTGAATAAGTCATATGTAATTGAATTATAGAAATAGAAAAAAATGCTTATATTAGTTTTGGTGGACTTGGAGACCTTAAAAATACTGAAGTACAGCAACCGCCCCCCCCCAAAAAAAAACATATAGAAGTGGGATGAATGGTGATGGTGTGAAGGACTGTGTTAGCAGTATTCTGGCTATGTGTAATATGTGAGGCATGGAGAAAGGTTACCAGTTAGAAGACTATTTCACAGGTGTATGTGGAACTGAGAAAGACCTGGGCTAGGAGAGAGCCAGGGTGAAGAAGTGAGAGTTTTTCTGATGGTGAGGGTTTGAAAGTTCCCAAACTGGTTGAGTAACTTTGTGTTGAGCAGCATTGCTGATCCCTTCTTACTGCCTCCTTTCTATTGCTTACTTCCAGTGTCATACTCTGTCCAGTTCCTTTTCTTTAGTTTTTCTCTCTTCTCTTCTCTTGTTAGTAACACTTATTTTTAAAACAAATATTTGTCAGGTTTTTAGTTAGTGTGAGTCTTCATTACTTCCTTCTCAGTTGCAGAGAAAAAAGGCACACATTTTCTGCCTTAAAGCAGTGTTTGAAGTAGTATGACAGGTAAGATAAGTACAGAACCTGTACTTCAAGTCAGTTTGAGAGAGGTCAGTAGACTGATACAAACTTCTGGAAGAGCCTTGTTCATTTGACTGTATACTTCACCTTCTATTTGTATTTCTAAAGCTGTTTGAGAGATTCATCTGGGCTAGTGAGGGCTACAGGTCCCTTGTTTTCCTAGAGATCAGGAAAATGGGGCCCTCCTAGAGCTATTACATATTCAGCTTTTAAGGGTGTAGACTACTGAGTATCACCCACACAGACAGACACACATACACACACAGAGACACCCCTTCCAAATGTCCAAGCACTTGGGCCTTAAGAGAAAAAAATTCTCACAGTAAGGCTGAGTACAAGTTTATGATGCTAAATATAACTACACCAAATTTTTAGCCACTGAAATTGACAAGAACAGTTTTGTGGGGCAGCCCCACATGCCATATCCCTCTCTGGGAAGCTTTACTTTAATGTCTCTACTTTTAGATATTGATTATATACCCAGTCCCTTCTTTTTTCTATTACCAGCTGGGGAGTGAGGTAACTCATCCTTTCTGCTGCCTCTGCCCATTATGAGAACAGAACTTCCATGCAATTCTCTGCCTACCTGAGAGGGCACCGATGGAGGATACCACTTCTCTTGATCCAGATCAGCTCCTCTCCTGGGAGTTGGAGTCTGTGCCTCACTGGTCCTAATTTGATAGTCATGGGCCACATTTACTAACGTGTGGAGTACGTTGTGCCATAACAGGGTCATAGTCTCCAAGTTCCACTTCTTCACTTCTGTCCTCAGGTGTGGCTGGTGCTCTTGGCAGGGGAAAGGCCTGTTGTTCTTTCTTACTTTCTGTTTCTTTTTTATCTACTGTTTTGATAAATGAACAGAGTCAGGGAGATGGAAATTAAAATGACAGTCCTCTCTTTGCTCCTACACAAAACAGGAGCCTTGCATTTGGGACTTTAAAGGGCTTGCATTTATAAGGGGCTTACATTTACTTCTCATTTGCCATCCAGTCTTTAGTAGGTCATAGCTCTGCAGAGAAGGATTTTCAGTGATAACATCTTACTTTCTGGGTGAGAGGAGGTTTGTTTGGACTGCTGTGTCTTTTTGGGTTAGAAACAGAAATCTCCGTGCTTCAATAGCTATACACTGACTGAAGCAGCTTTTCACTTGTTGGGCAGTGAGTGTTGTTCCTTCTCTTTGTTAATTCATTCTCTCTATTTCTATAATTTCAACTATTTTCAATGATCATAAATTTATTTTCTCTGTTTAATAGGTTAGGAGTGAATGGTACTTTTTCTGAGGTTACTGATAAATTTAGCTTTAGCCTGTTAGTAAAATAAATAAAAAAATCATTAGAAAACTGTCTTTCCTAGAAGCAAAGCTTAATGGTAATAGTTGCTAATTTAAAAAATATATTTACTGGGGCACCAAGTACATTTTGGCAATTTATTTCACAGTGAAGAAAGAAATATGTTGGCATTTTCCACCCTGGGAAGATGCAGAAGCAGACATTTACATGGCTGCCTCTCATATATATTCACTCATTAATTATAATCACTAATATTTGTTGTATATTTACAGATCAGGGTGCTATCTCATTAGATCCTTTCAACACACTGTCTTGGCACCATATTAGTTTCCTGTGGATGATGTAACAAATGATCACAAACTGGTTGGCTTAAAACAACAGAAATTCTTTCATAATTTTGGAGGCCAGAAGTCTGAAATCAAGGTTGCAGAAGGGCTGCACTCCCTCTGGAAGCTCTAGGAGAGAATCCTTTCTTGCCTTTTCCGGGTTCAAGTGGCATCACTTCAGGATCAGCCTTTGTAGATACTTTATCTCTTTCTCTTCTTGTGTCTCTGTCTTCTCCATTTCTGTCTCTTATAAGGAGATTTGTCATTGGACTTCGGTTCTACTCAGGAAATCTAGGATGATCTCATCTCAAGATTGTTAAATTAATTATATCTGCAAAAATCCCATTTCCAAATAGGTAACAATCACAGGGTCTGGGTATTCGAATACGGACTTATCTTTTTTGGGGACCATCATCAACCCATGTACTCATTATCTCCATTTTTCAGGGAGACATTAAGTGGTGAATCTGTTAGGAATAGGAGCTATGCCTCTCTACCACTACTACACTGTGATGTCATGCTAGTTAATCTGCTCTATTTGTAGATGGTATGTTTTGAAGAATTTCTTGTATGATTTTTAGTCCTTTATTTAATTAGGAATGAATTCACACCAGGTAAGTTTTTTCTACTTATCACAGTGTCTGTTTTGGGAAATATATGAGTAAGAGTCATTGATGGAGTCTCTTGATACAAAGACTTAGTTACCTTGCCATGGTTAACTCCAGCAGAAGAAAAGGCAACTCACTACTTTGACAGCAACGTAGCCTTGTTTTTCTGGTTTAGTGAGACCAGTCAGAAACATCAGAGTTCCAATTCTGACATCCTCACTTACTAGCTCTAGAGCTGTGAGCAGGTTACTTTAATTCTTAGAACTTCACTTTATTTACTCATAAATTAGGAATCCTATTTCATATAGTTAGATTAGTTGAAAAAGTTAAACCTGATCATTTAATAAGTAGTTTGCCTAAATTAAGCATATAAATATTTTTAAAAATATAATTCCAATGTCTATGAATTTCTTTGGATTTTTTGGTATCTTCAACTCGTAGTAAAAGTTAAGCTTTTAAACAGTTCTCTATATCACAAATGATGGAGCGTGCTCCTTTAAATTAAAATTTTTAATATGTCAGCATCTTTCATTATCTATGCACATGTATGATATCTTTTTAAAAGCTCAAGTAATACTTGCTTTGCCTGTTAGTGGTATCTCCCTCAGCACACTTTGGTTTTGTTGGTTTTGTGTATTTTTTTAAGGCTTATTCTTCTTCTCCAGTGCCTGACACATATACCAAAACGGGAAAAAATTACCAGAAAGAATGTTGCTCAATCACATCATCGGGTTATTATACTTTTAGCATTTTGTCAGTGATAGCTTCTTCCTAAAGAGACATTCATATTAAGGTTAGAGGTCACTGTTTCTTTTTTTAAGAACACTATGTTTTAATTGTGAGTACTATTTTCTAGACAGGAAACATGACTTTCTTTCATTTTATTGTCCTTTTTAGTAGATGTTTCTTGAGAATACTGGATGTTGATAAAAGAAACTGCTTCAGTCTAGTTGCTCTTGCTTATTCTTCTTTGTTTTTCACAGATGCATAAGTCTGTTTGATAAGGCCATCATGGTGGTCAGATATTTTTCATCTATTTTCTAATGAAAGGCCTAAATTTTTTCAACATTGTCTTCTCTTATATTATTAAATTACAGACAACTGAGAAATTTTCATAAATGTATGTTTTAGAAAACTTTTTTTTGAAATATGTTTTCTTGGCATTTTAGAAAAACTCTTGGACTAGTCTTAATGTAATTTATTTTAAATGGAACTGTTGGTTATGTAATGCAAAAGCCTGTGAGGTTGTAAGCCCTATTCAGTAGTATTTGTAAATATTTTTTTTCTCCTTTTATACAGATAATACAGATGTTGAATGTAAAATTTGTTTTGACCATTAGAATTTGTGATGCTTGTTCAGGAAGAGTATATTCACAGAATTGAAAATAGCGTTGGACTTTTAAAGTATTCTGACCCAAATGATATTGCATTACTAATACTTCCCCTGCTATTAATTTTCTCCTGGAATGGAAAGTGGTTTGTTCCTACCACAATCCATTTACAGTCCCCCCTTATCCTTGTGTACACACCCATATTTCTATTCAAAGCAGAATAATATCAAATTGGAAGTAACAATGTAGAAAACAAAGATAAACTTTAGAGAAGTATTTTTCCTTCTTGTTTTACTTTTTTTATTGATATTAAACAAAAGCTATTTGTAAATCTTTAGAATTTACTCTGAAGAGGTCCCAGACATGTTTTGTTTCCTAATACTCTTACTCTTTACAGAAATACATTAATATGTTTACACATTTATCTGATATTAAATGTAAATGAATTTTTCTGTTATCAGTAGGAGATGTTTTGAAACACATGTAGATGTTCTTGAATATAGATGTTCCCATCTATAATATAAAAGCTGTGTTAAGAAGTATGAAATATAAAGCTGTGGTAAGAGGTATGAAAACAGCAGGCATGTCGAATTTTTAAATATAAATGTTTTAGTAAATATATTATAATTTTTACTTAATGTATTTATTCCTAATGTTCCTTTGGCAACAGGCCGTTTCTTTTTCAAATTTAAATATTTAACGGATTTAAGGTATTAGAAATTGCATCTGGGCTATATCGTGGTTATCTCAATTAGCATCATACCATTTAGGTTTATAATTAAAAGTTAGTGAATTTAGACCTAAGGAACACAAACATTTATCTGAAATTATTGGTAATACTTGGTATCCTAAAAACTTTAGGGCGTGGCTAATTCTGAATAACTGAATTTTCTGGATAAATTGACATTAAGTGCCTGTATTCTTTAAAATGTTTACTGAAACATTTTCATAAAAGTCTTTTAAAAATGATTTATTTTTGTATTAGTTTCTTATTGCTGTTGTAACAAATTACCACAAATGTAGGGGCAGGGAAAAAAACCCCACAATTTTATTATTTTATAATTCTGGAGGTCAGAAGTCCCAAATAGGTCTCACTGAGCTAAAATTAAGGTGTCTGTAGGTTGTCTTTCTTTCTGGAGGCTCCAGGGGAGAATCTGTTCTCTTGCCTTTTTTAGCTTTTAGAGACTGCCTACTTTCTTTGGCCCCCATTCTTTCTATCTTCAAAGGTGGCAAAGACTGTTGAGCTTCTCACATCACATCAATCTAACTCTGAGTCTTCAACCTCCCTCTTCCACATTTAAGGACCCTTGTCATTACATTGGGCCTACTAAGTAACCCAGGATAATTTCCCTGTTTTAAGGTCATCTGATTAGTAACTTTAATTGCACCTGGAAGGTACTTTAATTTTGCACTGTGATGTAATTTAACACTGTTTACGGGTCTGGAGATTAGGACAGGGATATTATTGGGAGGCCAGTATTCTGCCTCCCACATTTGCCTAAAGTCTTGAATTATGTGTACTGAACTGACTATAACAGATTGCATGAGATAGGAGGTCCAAGTGATTTATTTTATCACCATCTATTTCCCAGAAGTGAAATAAACAGTCCTTCCATGCTTCCTCTCAGTTTAGTTGGTGGGCCTTTGTGCTTCACTAATACTTTTGTAGGTTACTACACTTGTAAAACACATTAGAGATTTCCTGTACCATAGTCATTAAGGGCTACTGTTGGGGCACAGGTCAGTTTTTGATACCCCTTCTCACTGTGGAGAAGTACAGTGCTATTAATCCTTCAGTTATTTATTCTCTTTATTATGTAAAAATTAAAAGACTGTTCCCATCCTTATCATTACGTTTCTCACTATTTCACAGTTCATGTGTCTGACTTCTGGTCACTTAGGGTGCCAGTTTTTCAAGACATCTAATCTTTATTTGATTCTAGTCTTGTCCTGGTCTTTTTGCTGTCTGCTGCACTCTTTGTTCTTAGCATTTTTTTTCTCTTTGTGTACAAAAAATATTTTTTTAAGATGAAGAAATGGAAGTTTGAGTGACTAGCCCAAGGTTACTCATCAGTGGCTGTTTCTGGATTGGAACCCAAGTTTCTTTGATCTGGGAGAGCCCTTGCTTACCTCGTGACTGTGTTGCTGTCCAGCATTCACTCCAAATCCTGGGCCTTTTCTTTTGAAACCCACTTGTCTTGACATTTTAATAAAGAGGTCTTTGCATCTTACATTGAACATAAATTTACTATCAGAAAGATAAGAGTAAAATTGAATGATACTTTCACTGCGCTTTATCCTTTTAGAGGGCTAAAACAGGAAATTAGGAGATAATGCCCATATTTTAGTAGATTTAGTAGGAACAGTTTATATCCACACAATTTTCAATTTAGGAGGAGGTAAAGAATTAGGCTGTTTTTATTATACTCTTTTAAGAGAAGATAAGAAAGGAAATAAAGGGGTAAACCAAAAGATATCGGCTATAAAGTGCTTGTTCACTCCCTGTGAGTCACTCACATTATTCTGCTTTAAAAACATGTTAGGAATTCATCTAATCTTCTTCACGGCACACCCACTTCCCTATAAGCCTAGTGTAGTTTCATGGTTAAATTGGTCATTCTCAGCTCACCACTTCGACTATGCAGTCACCTTGCCAGTGTTGATTTGATGTTCTGCTATTGGCCAAACTCTTCTTATTCTGTCTTAATTTCTTCCTTACATAAATGAATACCTGACTAACCAATATATTAGCTAATCCTAAACTTTCCATTGCCTTGGCATTATTTCTGTGAACTGAAAAAGCTACCTAGGGTACTAAATTCATGATGATGGTCACTGCCCTTTAATTCATGTTTTGCTTTAATTGACTGCTTTTCTTAGTTTACTACCTTCTTGGTTTTCACAAATGATTATTTGCAGAAAACATCCATTTTATGCTTATTTGCTCTATCCTAAAGTTTACTACACTGCACGCAGCGTTAATTCACCTGCATTTGCATGCTCGTGCTCTGGGACAATATGAAGCCTGCAAGCTTCATATTATTATGAAGTAAGGTGAGGAGATTTTATACAGAGTGGTATGGTTAGTTGCTAAATGACTTCTATATTCTTTTCTCTGTCTTAATATATACATTCTTATTCTTCTGATAGGTTGCTTGTTTGTATACATTCCCAGAAAAGGCCCTTGATGGACATCTGACAGGAGGAACTTACATTATAAACATATTTACATGTCTTTAGTTTTGAATTTTTCTTTTTGTAGAAGAGAATGCATAAAAAAGATTCTCTAAATCGGAAACTGTACTGGAAATCAGGATTCATAAGTGGAGACTGTACTAGAAATTAGGATTCATGCTCTTCACTTCTGTTGTCAACTTTTTCAGAAAGATCTGGAAATCTTTTATGCCGCATTGATCAAACTGTTAATGAGTGACTGAAGTTATCAGATTTGGCATCTGAATAGTCTAAAATATTCAAGTCATTATCTTTAAAAGTTACTACTGCCTCTAGCAAAAGTGTTTTGAAAAGAACATATATGTTTGATAATTTGAAGCTGAGAAAATTCAATTAAAGCCTGAGAAAATTTCTTGGCTATAGCAAATTATTGCTATATATATCTCCTGGATAAAATATTCTTTTTAGCTAAAGGAGACTACATGATAGAATGGAAAGAACATGGGCTTCAGTGTCAGACAGAGCTGAAGTTATATCCTGGTAACATTTACTTGCTTTCTGTATTAGAATGTGCATGATTTAACATTTCTGACAGAGCATTCAGAATCTTTTCTTATAAATAACATTTATTATAAGGTGCCAAAGATGCAGTTGTAGATGGTAGGTTGGTAGAATGAAAACATTTTTGAATTAGGTGTTAGTCCAAGATTTAGGTCTCTGCTCTGCCATTTACTAGCCATGGGGACCTTAGGAAATTTTTTTTCTTCTTTTTTTAGAAAGACAAAATTTTGTTGATTTATTTTTTGAATGAGCAGTACATTCATATTATTCAAAATCCAAGCTTTTGAAATGAAAACTCTTTCTGTTCCTTTCCCTCAGTTACTCATTTCTTCTCTTTAGAGCAACCAATAGGAGAAATTTAAATATATTTTGATATATCCATGTATTGAAACACTATGCAGCTATATCTTTACAGATATTTTATGTATGTAAGAGCAATACATATGTACATTTCTACATAAAAAAATTTTACCCTTACTTTTTGGATTCAAAGTTAAGATGTTTCATAAAGATTTATGCATTATTTAGTAGAAACCTTCTGATTACTTTCTGATATGCAAAGACTAAATGAATCACAGAAGATGAGAAATTTAAAAGGCTTGTTAGCAAGTATTTAACATGTGCTATTGTCCTTGTAAAATTATTTTAAGCTCTATCTGTTGTCACACACTGAAAGATAACAAAGAAACAATGTGACTTTGGCTAGAGCTTATCACTTCTCAGAATAACTTTTGTGTATTATCTTTAGTGGTGTGCTAGCTTAGTTGGCCCACTTCAAAATATCCATCAGAGACACCACAGATTGACTTAAGCTTTGATAACTTGCAGTTCCATGTATGTCTAATTTGGGAACTTTGAATGTCTGGAATTCTAAAACTCTAATTTTGAAATTCTACAGTATCTGACAACAGCTCTCTCATTTAAAAAGAAAAGGGGAATAGATCTGATATTTGTAATTAATGATATGCTTATTATTTTTCTTATTAAAAATTACCAATCATACTATTTTGGCATCTTATTTGCACAAGCATTACTACAAAGTAATCTATGAAAATAGGGTGTAACCTTTCTTGGAAGTACACTCTACCTGAAGTATGAACTTGAGGTCCTTGTTGGAATAAAGTTAAATAAAGAACTAAGAGAATGAGAAATGCCCCAAAAAACAAACAAAAAGAATAAAAGCTTGAACTTAAGGAACAAAAAGAACAAACTAATTGAAAACAGACTCACAAAGAACAGGGTGAGAGTATTATCCTACCATGCATTGCAATGTAAAGCTAAGGGCAATGTGGACTTGGTGTTAGGAAGCTGTAAAATTATTTAATGCTTCTGCTAGAAAAAATCATTCCCATCTCAGAGTTTTCTACTTAGTCTGCCTTCAGCTTAGAGCCACAGGGTTGTTTTTTTTTTTTTCAGTGCAGCTATTTAATTTATTAATTAAAATTTATTTAGTAAATTTATTGTGTACCTGTTTGTGCCAACCATTCTACCAAATGCTAAAGATAGAAAAATTAGTAATCGAATGAAGATTTACTAGATTTACTGTTTGCAAGGGGCTTCGTAAACTGTTGTGCTAAAGCAAGATTCTAATAAATTTTTTAGTGTGCAGTAAGTCAAAGGGTTATTCCTTAGATTTTCCAAATCAAGGTCTTGAAACTCTATTGAACTTAAGCTTGAAGCAAATTACTGGGTTCCATTCCCAGAGATTTGATTCTACAAGTCAAGTCTTTCTCACACCACAGCCCATATGTTTTACCATGGGCCCTTACTGCTTGTCCACTTCATCTTCCCAAATAAATGTTATTGCCATTGAAGGAAAGATTAATTTCTTATTCAGCTATGTGGTATCTCATGCAATACCCATAACAGAACTTTAACACAGAAGAGATGATAAAAATATGCATAAACATGAGGGATTAAATCCAGGCAACATAATGATTACTTAAGTAGTTACTTTGTCCAGTATATGATCTATAAAGGAAAAAATGGTTAACAACTGAGGTTAGCTCAGAAAGGGAAGTTGTCCTGTGCAGCTTAGTATAAATTGTTTTCTAAGAGGAAATGGAGAAGTAGAAGAAGAATTCTTTCTTTTTGCTTTAAGAAATATGTTATTCATTCTCTGCAGAGGACCACTGACTTTTCTCCCTCTGTACATGAACTAATTTATACACTAAGTAGGCAAAGATATTGCATAGCAAAGTTTGCTTACTTAAGATCTTTTTAACTCTGCTCAGTGATTTTAAAGCTTGTTTAATCATTGATCTCAGTAACTACCTAATGCCTAAAAAGAGTATGCTTCTCTAGCTGAGATGACTTGTGGATGAAAACAAATACTTTGATGATTATTTTTTACGTATTATTGCAGTTAACTATTTTTAGAATCTGAAGAGCTTAATCTTCTCTATAAATCATATATTCTGTTTAGTCACAACTGTTTCTTGACAGTACAATATATTATTTAGTATAATTTTAAAATATCCACAAGTTGTTGGGTTGAGTGGCTGAGACATTTGTTTAAAGAAATGTGGGCAACATTCTTGTGGTTGGAAAAAGTAGGAAGAAAATGAAGTATTGTTTAAACGATGTTTTTAAAGCTTGTCTTATGAAATGGATTATAGCTGAAATTTAGGGTCTGTTTTTAAAATAAAAATGAGAACAGACTAAATTCTAATTCCATAAATATTGTCTAAATAGGAGTCCCTTAAAGAGACAGTGCTAATTAGAATTAATTTCTGATAATGCATTCTATGACCTCAGTAGAGTGTTAACTAATTGAATGAAAATAGATATAAAAATCTCTTAAATATAGCTTTACTCTAGGTAAAAACAAAGTTTACTCTAGGTAAAAATCTTGTTTTAATATATACTAATATTACATAAGTCTGTCAGAATATGGAATTTTCTGTAAGAAAAATATAATGAAGAATAGAATCATAGAGAAGGGATCTTTTTTCCTTAGATTTTGTTTAGTGAAATGGTGATATTTGATATTGGCTTTAAAAAATTGATCTAGTTTCATACGGTGGCAAGTAAGAAAAAAGGTACATCGGGAAAAAGCTTGGCACAGCTATGATGTGGTGATGGAGCTTGGAAAGGGCAGGGCAGGGCTGGGCGACTTGAGTTTGTCGAGTTTGTGATTAGTTTATCTGGAACAGGAGGGGAGTAGCTGGAAATGTAGTGAAGGGGTGTATGTGGGTAGATGTGTATGTTTTTGTGGGTTTCCTTTGTTTGTTTTTTTAGTATAATTTTCTTATGTGATATTTGAAAGTATTAGCCGTAAATTGTCTCTTTTTATGTGTATATCACTAATGGTACTAGTTTATTTCATATTTTGAATCACCAAATGTACTTCTTAGAAGTTAATTTTATTTGTATCAAAATATTTTATAAGACTAGTGTAAGAAATTAAAAGCATTATATATAATCTCCCCTCCCCCCCAAAAAACCACCAAATTCAAAAAACAGCAGTCTCTTTTTTTGTCCCTCTTCTTACCTGGTTTCTTTCATCAGAGGCAACCAGTTATTTCCCCTGGTATTTACCTTCATACTTCTAAATAATAATTATCCACTGACTCTTGAATTATCAGATTACTATTCACTGACTTCCTTTTTGGTGGGTGAGAATTTTACCTTACCTAGAGCTCTGTTTGGCTTGCCATCTTGTCAATATCATCATGTTGGGAAGATTATTTAACAGTGCCTTTTTAAAGTCATATTCAATCTTTTTTTTTCTTATGGAAAAATAAATATTCAGTGCTGAGCTAAAATTTGGGAGAATTCAGTGTATCAGAATTCAGTAAGAGAGTCTACAGTGTCCCATGAAGAGCACTCCTAGGTACTGTGGGCACTAAAGGAGAGTTTGTGAGCCACCGCCCCACTCATTCTACATGGATTCATTTAGTGTGCCGTTCCAGTGACCCTGGGACCCATCTCTCCTCACCAAATCACAGAGCACTTTATGGTCTGTTTAGTTTCTGCACACTTCCAATTGAGTGCTTATACATAAAGAAATTCAGCTTTTCAGAAAGTATACATAGACATGGCATTCGAGGAGGAATGGATTGAGTAAGCTTATGGGAAATGTGAAAATATTTTCTAAAAATACATTTACAAAAAAACTCCTCTTTCACATTTTTCATGTATTTATATTGTTCCACAATGTTATCTACACTGATAATGTCTTTGCAGTCACTTTGTCATAAAAGTGTGTGAAGAATGAGACGTTCATCTTCCCTTTTGTCATTGAATTTCTCATCTTTCTGTTGTTTTTATACCATTTTCATTGTTTTATTATTTTAAAGTAGTTGGTTGCTTTTTTTGTGTCCCTTTTCCTGAGTACATGCCATCATCTCTTTTAGATGGAAGATGTTCCATAAAGAGGTTACAAAATCCTTTGAGTTTAAAGTGGTTTTCAAATTAATGCTGCTTTTTTTTTGTTCTCTGCTATTTTTTATTTAAAGCCCTTTTCTCTTTAAGAAAATATTTAGTGGCTACTTTATGTTTGTAAAACAATTACTTATATATTGAAGAACATTTGAAGACACAGAAAATAATAAACTTGTGTTATCACCTAGAGAAAACAAACATAGTTTGGTATATGCTTTTCTGGTCTGACTACATATAGACACACAGATTATACATTCTTTCAACACATACTTTAAGAATACAGAAGTAAACAAGATAGGGTACTTGGTATCATGAAATGACTACACTAGCTAATAAAGAAGACAGTCAAGATATAATAACTTAATTAATTATAATTTTTACAAATACATTTAGTATAAGAACAATTTTAAGGAAGGATATGGGATTATCACATTCATGAGAAGGTTTTGTCATTTAAAAAATCTTGTAATATATTATAAAATGCCTCTGCAATGTTCTATTTGTATATAAAAACTCAGTTTCCAGTATGTATAAATTTGTTGATTACTATTTCTCCTAGGGGATTTTATAGAATTCTGTCCTAATAGAATTGAATATGAGGGTGAAGAATCCTTCTGCTTTTAACTTTATCTTTAGGATATAAATTTTTCCATTTAAATCTTTAACTTCTGCCACTACTGAAAAGTAGTGAGATAGGCTGCTTATAATGGACTGGCCCATGGTAATACCCAGTGATGATTATAATGTTAAGTAGATTCATTTTATAAATACAGGGAAGTGCTTTACAAATTCATGCCTGTTTTATATATGAACTACAAGTTGTAGATATAGTGCTAGATAATTTACATATATTACATCATTTAATTTTCAGAATATCCAGTGAGATAGGTGGTAATCTCTTTTACATACAAGAAAATTAATTCAGATCACTTAATTAATTTTGACTAACTGTGGAAATAGTACAGAGATGTAAATCGTGCTTGGCTCCAATTAAAATTCATGCTCTTAATTTTCTTGAAGTCATGCTCTCTCCTTGCAGTGATGAGGTAGATGATGGGAATTATTATACCCATTTCTCAAATGAGAAAAATGAGGCAAAGAAAGGCTAAGATTTCAAGTTTAATAGAAAGGGAAGTGAAATAGTAGTCATCCTAATCTTTCTGAACTTCAGTTTTTCTGTCTATATAATAAGAGAATTCATCTATATTAAACTCTATCCTGAAGTGTCCTGTAGTGGTTGTACCAGGAGGCAAGTGAAGTGCATTGTGAGTATTTGCCCATACTCGAACTTCAACTAGAGAAGCAGTGCTTTTGTTTGTTTTATATATGAGACCTTGAAATATTCAAGTATAACCACTAAGCATCATGATACTAACCTAGTTTGGGAATAAAAATTGGGACTTTCAAATTTGATTTGCTGCTTAACTTTTATTTAGATGAGAACATAAGTAAATCCTTTCTAATTTTTCTGTAAAATGAACTATATGTCTTTTTTTGATAGTAGAAAAATTTAATGACAAGTTATATAAATAAATATTGATCTTGATGACTGTTTTTATTAAAACCATGTGTTGGATTTCTTCTGCAAGTAGTTAAATGATGATTATTTTTTCGTCTAGAGCATTTCAGCTATAACAATGATATTTGAGCCTGTATATAGATATTCATGCTCATTATTTTTGTAAATGAAAGAATAAATTTATATTATAGAATGAGGGATTAGACTCATAGGAAATTGTGATAGTTTGACATAGAACAAATTATTATTGTTTGTCTATCAGGAAACCTGAAATAAATTAATATTTTGATGTTGATATTATATAAAGTTAGCCTAGATGATCTGTTAAGATCTGTGTGATTCTTAAGCCTATACAGAGTATTTTGTCAAGTTTCAGAAACTGTCATAGTATTTTTAGTATCCAACTTTATTGAACATAGACTACAACAAGTATCTAGGTTGCAGCAAATATTTTTGGTAACTCTGAAATGGAAGCTGTAATTATCTGAACTTGACTTTCTATCTAGTACTATTTTTATAGGGCTGCTCTATCTCTACAAATGCTTCTTCTAAATAACTTCTTCTTACAGCCATACTCATCAATATTTCAGCACATTTAACTGCTAGTTCTTTTCTTCGGAACTCACGTAAGACAATTCAACAAGAAGAGCAATGAGTCATGCAAAATCTTGTTTTCATAGGAACAGCAAAGCATAAGCATATGCCAGTGTTTGCTTTGGGGTAGGTTTCCCTAGAAAACAGGAGATTGCTGAGATGGTAAATTGCAGTTTTATGTGACAGCTGAAAACAAGGCCATGTGTGAAATCAACCAAATTCTTAGATGTTGTGCATGTTAAAACAGGAACAAAAATTATAATGCAAGTTTAATTTCCTCAAATATGGTCCTAACATTAATTGAGGTATGCAGCTCACCCACAGCCTTGGGTGTGGCTCACGAACACAGCTGCTAACTCTGATCTGTAATTATTATATTTTATTGCCCTGTTTGACTGGGCCTTTAGGTTATAACTATTGATGCAAATGAGAAATATGATAGGAATCTCCTATTCCCATTCTATAGAGATATTTGAGGGGATGCTTAGCACTAATGTAAGGGAACCATTAGATAAAAGGATGTGTTTTTCTCTCTCTAAAGAATCTAATACAGTTCAGATTATTTGTCTTAAGAGTTAGGTATTAGTGTTTGGCTTCTCTAAATTTTCACAAGTTAATCAAATAGGGAAAAATCTCTGTCATTTAGTTTAGTTTATAAGTACTTGCTAGACAATATTGTTGTTGGAACCATAAGTATGGTAGCCTATAGTCAGCATTTTTGTTCTCAGTGATTATAATTCTGTCAAAAGCAAATTTGGTGAGGTAGAGTTTTACAGACATGTCCTAGCCAGAACTCTGTGTTAACTATTATTGTTGGTAGGTCTATTTACTTTGTGCCTTTGAGGATATTATTGAATGCAGTCATTTTCAAAAGTTAAAACTAGTTTAATATTATTTTATGACTGGGCTGTTTTAGTTTAGTGAGCATTTATTGTATGACCACTGTTAGCCAGCCTTCATGGCCTATGAGGCTTCCAGATCCTTTTGATCTCTGCTTTTGGGTCAAAATGAATGTTTCTCAAACCGAGACTCACTATGCATTCAGTTTGAGTCAGGCATAGCATCTCCCCTTCTCCCTTTTTTGTTTTGTAAATGAATTGGACTGGAACAGAATATACATTTATGGATTGCATGTGAAGATATATGCCTTAGTGGTTCACATTTATACTAGGTAGGTCATGATATAAAGTGGATTTCTGATTATATATTGTGATAAAAAGTTAGAAAACACGGGTCTGTGTCAATGCTACATAATTTGCAGTCCTTGGACACTAGGACCAATTTGAACTATTTTGTTCCTAACCTACAATTAGATATATACTAAAATTGAGAATAAGCATTTAGAAATTTTTGCACAATTTGACATTGACAATTTTCAAGCTTTTGATCAGAGGATTTGTTCCATTGAAAGGTGTAGGTATAGTTGAACTTGCATGATGAGTCACATATGTTGTGAGTTGTGTACTGTTAGGAAGCACTATTCCAGGGTCATTTTCTAATTTATTGGATACAAACAGTCGTGGAGAGAATTAGTTCTGTCAGAGTAATACATTTATCTTTTGGTAAAATATGCAGAATGTGTTACTAGTTTGCTACAGTTTCAGATTTTCTTCCTATAGTGACAGAGGTATTAGAGTAGAAAATATAATGTTTCCTATCATCTCTGTTTTTTAAAAAAAGTAATACTTTGTTAACATTGGAAAGCTTTGGAATTCTAGTGTAGCTTAAATTTTACAGCAAAATCCATTAAATTATCAATTAGAAATACCAGCAATATTGTCTTATTTTAGAATCAAAATTTAGCTTTTATAAAAATAGTTTCTTAATTAAAAAAAAGAATGTGTTTCAGTCCTTTCTATGTGATAGTATAAATGTGAAGTTAATCACAAATAATATGAGAACTTTTAAAAGTCAAATATTTGAACATTTGCTGGCTTAAATTTTTTTTTGATCCAGATACTGTTATATTGAATACTTTGAACTAATTTAATAGGATTCAGTGATGAGGATGTTGGACAAGATTCTATTTCTGTACTGTTAAATGTGAAATTAAGGGTCACCTTAAGTTATGAAACGAGGATAGTCCTGGCTTTATTTATGGCTAAAATAACTGTATTCAGTAATTAATTTTTAAATTCCTTGACTCTGAGTAACTATCTCCAGATTTCAAAAAAGCCTAAACCCACCCAAAATTATTTCTTAAGTGTTTAATAAATGGAAAAACCTAAGTTGAGACTAAAAAGAATGAAGTTTTTATTTCTGGACTCTCCACACGACAGCAGACTGTTTTCCTAATAAGGCTGTGTTAACTGCTGGAATGCTTGTCTCAAATTTTATTGAAATACCTAAAAATACGCACTTTACAAAAAAAGTTTATAATTTAATATGTTTAGCCTAGACAAGAATAGAAAAAGAGATGTATCTGGAAAAAGTTAGTGGCAAAATTGTGCCTATAATATTAGTATAGGACAGAGAGCATATAAATGTGAACCTCAAAGAGCATTATCTTACATTTTGGACGTATGAAGAACAAACTAGCTATTTTGCTATTTTCTATTCATATTTGTCTTGATATATATGTAAAATTTGAGGCAAGTTTTAGTCTCTTCGCTAGTAAGTAGGCTTATACAAAAATATATACAGACTTTTACCCAAATGAAGTACTGTGCTTAGGAATACTTTTGAATCTCACTTAGAGGAGTAAAAGATAAGGTCCTTTTAGTGGCATAAAGCAGCTTATGCGTGCTGGCTCCTGGGTATCTCTCTGGCTTCATCTCTCGCTGCTTTCCCAGCTTTTTTTCCCATTCCAGCCCCATTGGCACATTCCTGCCCCAGAGACTTTACACTTGCTATTTGATCTGCCTGCAGCTCTCTATTTCAGGTCTCTGCTCAAATTTCATCTGAAGCCTTTCTCTGATTCTTTTATATAAAATAAGGTGTCCTTGGCCCTGTCCTGTTATTATACTCCTTTGCATTCATTGCCGTGTATCGTATTTTGCTTGTTTTTAGTCTGCCTGCCTCTTTCAAATAGAATGTAAGCACCTTCTAAGTGGGGATTTATGTCTTTTTTATTCATTGCCAGTACTCCATCTTCTACAACAGAGCCTGCTCTTTTAGGGGCTCAATAAATATTTGTGGAATAAATTAATAAATTAATGAAATAAATTAAGGAAAAATATAGCAGTATTGCCCTTGAACCCAAAGTGACATTGGGTATAATACATATTGGTCAAGAATGAGAAGGTGCTTGATTACAAATATTTATAATAATATAGGAAGTCATACTAATTATAACAAATCTGGTAGTTGACAGGAGCTAGATTCTGACTAGAACATAAGGATGTGTGTAAAAGTACAGACTGCTTCAAAAAGAATTGAACACTATAAAAAATGTATCATTCAGTGACTAGGTGTGTGTGTGTGTGTGTGTGTGTGTACATATACATACATACATACATACATACATACATATATACATAATACATACCTAGGTACTTCATTTGGTAAGAAAGCTGAGTCCAAATCTCAAATTAAAGATTAAATCTAAATACAGTGTTGAACTATAGTCTGTATATATTTTGAACTGTATAAGCCTACTTACTAATGAAGAAGAGAAACTAAAACTTGCCTCAAATTTTACATACATATCAAGACAAACTAGGTAGGTAGATAGGTAGGTAGGTAGGTAGGTAGGTAGATAGATAGATAGATAGACAGACAGAATGACAGACAGATAGATGATAGATAATGTCTTCATTGACTAGGTATGTATAAATGTAGAGCCAAAACCAAATAGAAAAGGTACCATCATGGTATTTCTGTAATTTTATATGCTCCATATACACCCCTCTATCACAGAATATTCATCAGACCTGTAGTCTGAATCAGATGGATTATTGGTAGCACTTCAATAGTTGTAACAGGGAATATGATGCCATTTTATTTTCTAAAGATCACGAGAAAGAGGAGATATAAACAGGTTTTTGACACAAACCCACAAGAAGATCCTGTGATGTCTTATTTTGGGATCTTCATGGCCACTAATATCAGAACTTGAGGAGGGAATGAGGTCTTGTAGGTTGTTATTTTGAACAGAACACCTAATTTAGCACCATATGTGATGTTCATTAAGGAACTTCCAGCCCCGTCCTGCTGGAAAATGAGGTTATTAGAGAATTCCTATTGCTATGGGGGAAAATTCTGCTCTTCTTTGGAAAAATAAGAAATAGACTGAAAGCTCTTGTTTCTGTGTTTTTGCATGTTAATTAATCTATAAGTGAGAATTTTCTGAAGAGTTTATTTATGTACATATTACTCAATTTGTAAAATGTGCACTTTCTATAGATAAACAGATGGGTAGATAGATACTTTACATATATTATCTATATATATTTCTGTATTAACTGCATCTGTACCTATAAGTATGTTTTATAATGAGTAATTTCTGTGTTTACATGAATTGAATCAGATAACATTCTATAAATAATGTGATTGAAATGAATAGTTACTAGTTAATAGAAAGTTAACAGTTATTAATTGTTTGAAACCATTTCTCTATGAAGATTTTTAGCAAAATTACTTTTGTGACTTTCACTTTGTGTGATATTATTCATAGAAACAGTGTTTCTATGAAACAGCTGCATATATAGCATCTAGAGGAGCTGGGTTTAAATCCTGGTTCTGCTATTTTCAACTTCTAAGTTGTGGTCAGATTATTTACCCTATTTTAGCTTTTGTTTCCTATATTTAAAATGAGAACAATACTACCTTCTCAGGAAGAGTAAATGAGATAATTTATGTAATGGACCAAATGAAATTATTGCCAATTGGTGGGTACTCAGTAAGTGATATTTTGTCATCCATTTCTAGTTTGTTGTTGTTCTTGTTTTCTCTTGAAACTTACCTTGGTAGATAATTTAGTTTGAATATAAGCAGTATATAATCAGAAACAGAATAATTTCCACAACTCCAGGGGCAAATTTTCTACATAAGGGGTAAGAAAGTAATATCCATCATTGCTTACTTTGTGCAAGTTGCTCTGCGAGGAGTGTTGCCTACAAGACCTCATTCCCTCCTCAAAATAAATCTTCAGTGGAAGGATTACTAGCCCCATTGTACCAACAAAGAAAACGTTAGAGTAGCCAATTAATTTTGTTGGTAACTTAGACTTGCAACCTTCATTTAAGTGTTTCTCCTGTTTGTTAAGTAGACAAACATCAGGTTATGAATTGTGCCTGCTTATACTACTTTTATTCTATGCTCCAGCATCTGACTCTTATCAAGGTTTTCCTGAAGCACTTAGTTTTATATGCTAGAAGTTTGTGAAAATCTAATTACGTATATGGTTTATTACTGATGTTTGCTCTCCGATTGTGAATCTTAACCACATTTGTTGTTCAAGGGCATTTTAATAGTGTTATGAAAGAGCCAGAAAAATGTAGATGTATAAATGAGACTCTTAATTTTTCACAGGCAGATTATTTGCTTTGCAAACTCTATTATTTTCATATTAGTAATGAAATATTATGTTGCTAAAAAATATTTTTTCTCAACCTGATTGGAGCTGGTGGAATAGATATATTAAACTAGAAAAATTACTTTAGTGCCCAAAGGAAGATGTAAACCTCTTAAGTTTTCAGAAAACGTAGCTCTGTTTATATCAATTCTAAAAGGATTATAACCCATGCCTACTGTGAAATAAAGTCTAGAGGTTTGGTTGAAAAGAATGGGAAAGAAAGAAGTTATGCTTTTCAGCTTCTCTTATAGAATGCAGACTGCACCTTTTTTAGTTGTTCTTTTAGATTTTTTTTTAAAAAAACAATTATATACTAATAGTTCCATTTCTAATATGTAGAAGCAGAAAATGAGAGAGATTTTACCCTTTATCATGTTTTCGCAAATGAACTGAGATGCTGAGTAGCAGACTTAAAAATAGTGCTTAAATGTCATCCTTAATCCAGTAATATTAAACCTCTTCCTTCACTAAATTTCAGTATCAGGGTGGTTTGGAAATTCAGATGGATCATTCAGTTGCAAGCAGTATGAGGTAGAAGAGTTAAAAGAAATTGAAAGGTAGTGTCCCACAACCACAGATTGAATAATGAGAAGCTAACCTCATTTCTTATACCTATCAGTGTCTGAACAGATTGTAATTAGGAGTGTTTCATTTTGCAGAATGATTATGAAGTTTAGGGTCCCAAAAAGCCATGATCATGTAGGATTATTTTCTAGAAGGTTTGTTATAATCAAAGCTATAAAATAATCTAAACCAAGAGTTGGCAAATTATGACTTACAGGTAAAAGCCTAGCCTCTCCACCTGTTTTTATAAAGTTCATTGGAGCACAGTTATGCTCACTCATTTACATTTTGTCTGTGTTATTTTTATTGTTATAGTGGCAGTGCTGAGTAGTTGAATCAAGATCCTGTGACCCAAAAAGCCTAAAATATTGACTGGCCTTTTACTGTAAAGTTTGCCATTTCCTTTTCCTTCCTTCCTTCCTTCCTTCCTTCCTTCCTTCCTTCCTTCCTTCCTTCCTTCCTTCCTTCCTTCCTTCCTTAATAGATCACTTAAGTTTCAGAAATAAAATAACTTGGACTAGTAGAAGTTTAACACCAATGTCTACATTATCTTCCTTGTAATATATCCATCTCACCCAATAAAAGCCAACAAATTAACAAATATTTCTTCCTCTCATGATGTGCTGCTCTATTTTCTGTGGTTGAAGTGCACCAATTGAATTCTATCAAGATTTCAGAAATGCAAATGAATACTGATCAATTTTAATAACTAGTTTTGGTGACAGTTTTATATATTACTTAACATACTTCACTTGAGGGCATCCTTTCATCTACCCTCCTTCCTTCCTTCCTTCCTTCTCTTTCTCTCTCTCTCTCTCTCTCTCCTTTTTCTTTTTCTTTCTTTTTCTTTTTCTTTTTTTTAGACGAGGCAACCCTTGGTTGACCTCACAGATTACAAGGACCTTGTCAGTTTACAATCCCTTACTTTTTATTTTATTTTTTATGCTTACAGCACCTGGTCTTCCTAGGTGGTCTCTCATCCAAGAACTAACTAGGCCCGACTCTGCTTAGCTTCCAAGATCAGAAGGGATCAGGCTTGTTCGGGGTGGCATGGATCTAGGCCATTTCTTAACAATGGGGCATATAAAATAGATTCCTCATATAATCTTTATTGAAACAATATTTTCACTGTAAAATAATTTTACCAGTAATAAGAATGAAATTTTCTGAACTTTGGAATTATTTTTATTTAATTTGAACACATCTAAAGTATTATACAACTACTTCAATAGAAATTATTTTATAAATGCTAGTTAGAAAAATGCATTTTTTCCCCCTTAAGTGATCCTGAGGTTATTTTGAATGTGGACAGGAGGCATGACGGACAGATGAAATTTTTTTCTCCAATCAAGATGTTCTTGTGGAAATAATGTTGAGTAAAAATAAATTTCCATCTACAATCAAGTAGAATAATATGACTGGACTTTGCATTTATCACGTCTGAAACTATCTTCTTTAGTGGCTTATTATCTGTGTCTTTCATTAGATGGAGATTTCAGGCTGGGGCCTTTTTTAACTTGCCTCCCACTGTATTCCTAAACCCTGGAACAATACTAATAGCTCAATAAATGTTGACTGGGCAGATGAAAGGATGCCCTCAAGTGAAGTATGTTAAGTAATATATAAAACTGTCACCAAAACTAGTTATTAAAATTGATCAGTATTCATTTGCATTTCTGAAATCTTGATAGAATTCAATTGGTGCACTTCAACCACAGAAAATAGAGCAGCACATCATGAGAGGAAGAAATATTTGTTAATTTGTTGGCTCTTATTGGGTGAGATGGATATATTACAAGGAAGATAATGTAGACATTGGTGTTAAACTTTTACTAGTCCAAGTTATTTTATTTCTGAAACTTAAGTGATCTATTACATATAAGGCCTTTAATTCAGTGTTGAACCTCTGCTAAGACCCTAATAAATGGTAGGTGGAATGCTGACGGTAATGCTCTCATTATTTATATAATGGGAAATATTTTATTTTAAATTTAGCCTAATGTTCCCTTGTCTACTCCCCCTTTGCCCCTCTGCATTTTTTGTCTCCTTGAAAATAGTATAACTGTGAATTAGGGAAGCTCATAGAAGTCCTTTCTTCTTCCCCCCATCCCTCTCTCCTTCTCTGTTTTGATTTAGAACTGATTGATGAAAATTTCTTTCTGAAACTCCATCAACTATTACGACCTCCAGAAAAGGATCTTTGCAACAAGAGCTGTCACCTTTACCATGGGAAGTCATTATCAAGTGATAACTGCCTGTACTGGACTTTTCAGAGCCATACCCACTTTTAAGCCCAGCTCAAACAGAGGGGACCCCAGGTGGTTAGATGGACTAGAGTAATTCCCTTGTTTCTGTCGTCTTATCTTC
Organism: Macroglossus sobrinus; assembly: GCA_004027375.1. Classification (NCBI taxonomy): domain Eukaryota; kingdom Metazoa; phylum Chordata; class Mammalia; order Chiroptera; family Pteropodidae; genus Macroglossus; species Macroglossus sobrinus. Next base: position 771,667 of record PVKZ01000372.1, read on the forward strand.
TTTTTCCTAGTCTTCAAAGTCTGCCCAGCTTTGGGTTATTTCTTTTTCTCCAGTAGAAAATATATGCTTTGTTAGTTCCCACTGTAAGATAGGGAAGATGTAAAGGATGAGAAAGAGGAAAGAAAGAAAAAAAAGAAAGAAAAGAAAGAAAAGCAAGTAAAACCATGTGTATGACTGCATGTGCATATGGTGAGTACAATCTTTTATAAACTAAAAGGTGCTATAATATGCTGATATATAACATTTTTACTTCTGCCTATAGAAAATATAATCTACATAGTCTAAAATTATTTAGAAAAAAAACTCTGATACATTGCCGTAAGTGATTTAGGTTTAAGTTTTTAGGAAAGTAAACTGACTGGAAGTACAATAAAATATGGGGAAATTGTTTAAAGAGACATCCTTCTGCACACTTGAATGCTCACTTTTCCCCCTCTGGACTTGCTTTGTTATTGCAAATTGACAACTTTGCAATTAAAGTGATTAATGATGTACCCTAGTGTTTATGGGTCCTGAGGTCACTGAGCCCAAAGATGGCTATACTGTGGGAAACTTAGATAAAGCTCATCTCACAGAAGGTGAACTAAGAATCCTCCCCTTTTCTGTATGGTTGTTTATGAGTTAAGTATCTTAGATATGGTTGAAGCAGTCACCAACACATAATAAATATTGTGAATAACATTTATCAGTCTAGTTCTGTTGCTTAATTCCTCATTCTTAAACACTAATGTGAACATTCATTGGTGACGTTATTAATTAAAAACTTGTTATTTTAAAAAGTAGTATTATAAAATGCATCAGTTAGTGAAAAATAAAACTTAAATATAACACCATTAAATATAACACCATGTTCCTAAGATGCAGTTCTGATTGATTTCTTTAAATCTTGCCCTTGATAGAGCTGTTGCTTATTTATGACATATTTCCTATACATTATTCTAACCAGGGCATCACAATTCTAGTTTCTAATATGATCTGTTTTAACTTAGAACTCCTTTCAACTGTTCAGCCAGAGGTTCTGGTTGTAATGCATCAAGGTTTTTTATTTTGGATACTGCTCTTACAAAAATTAATCAGCTTTCAGAATAGATTGTTCTAGTCACACTGACAGCTTTGTTCTTTGAATTCTGTGAGCTAAGGATAGTAATGGGCCAAGGCATTAGGCTCTCACCATCATGGTTTACTCCCATACAGTGGCTTTGCACTAAGCAAAGAGAGAACAATAAGCAAATTGTTGAGTCTGGCACTAAGCCATTGCCAAGATGTCCGCTGGTTTGAAACACACTACCCAAAAGTGATTTGTGATGATCCCTGGTTGAAAGGGAGCTATGTTATCCTATTGTATATTTCCGAGGATTTGAAGAGAAAAATGTAGGAATAATTTTTAATAATTACACTTGTTTTTAAAACTTTATTTAAAATCTTTGCAAAATTATTCACTTTTAAGTACTCTGACATTTCTAAGGTAAAGGAGCAGATGCTCAATATAATATATTTTTTAAAAAACTATAAAATTTTACTTTTGAAGAATAATTTTTCTTATTTGTAAGTTAGGATTTTCTTCCCAGGGACTATAGGAAATATGTACAGCGATTAAATTATGCTCATAGTCTTTGGATAATTTATGGAACAAAGTTCAAGAAAGCGCTAGTTTGATAAGAAAAATGTTCTATACAATTAAAGGTTTCGAGGATTTTATGGACTGTAATATTTCTTCCCCTTAATTTTAGCTGGATATAGGAGACATAAGTAAACATTTCAGACTTACAGAGATGTACTTCTTTAAAATATCATTTCCCAGGGGGATTTTCCTCTTTCTAACTTGAGTCTTGAAAAAGGTTCTCTAAATAAATGAATATTTAAAATAAATGAGTATTCCATGCTTCAAATGGGTATGGACAACAATGCATAGTATTTTCTTCTATAGATATTTAAAGACTCTTAGAGTCCTTTGACTAAATGCTTATGTAACTCTAACTTCAAGTTTCTCAGATATTTTTGATAACAATGTTTTGTTTTTGGTTATTTTTTGTGGTTTGGAAAATAGCTTTCTATGAAGGGTGCTTTGAGATATAGTTTTACTTATTATAAAAGGCAGCACATGTATGTTGTATAAAATATGGAAAACATACAAAAGAGAAACAAACAAACATTATTAATATGGAGGCTCTATTAAAATGTTAATATTTCTATTCACTTTTTCCATGCTCTGATCATGTTGTACATGCTATTTTATATCATCATTTTTCAGTTATCTTCATAAAGTAAGCATGTTATCATGCAATTCCTTTTTTCTTCTCTAAGAATGATTTAATCATTGTATACCAGTTCATCATGTGGTTATATTGCAGTTAACAATTTTCTCATTGGTTTAATTGGTTATTTACATTTTTTACTATTATAAGTTATTCTGTAAGGAAGAAATATCTTTACATATAAAGACTTTTCCATATTTCAGATTATTTTCTTACAATAAATTGCCAGAACTTGATTAATATATAAAAAAGCATGAGTTTTCTTCAAGGCTTTTTATAAACTAATGCAAAATTATTTTTCAAAACAGCTATAATGGTAAATAGTTCTTCCAGCAATATATTGAGTAGACTCACAAGCATTATGTAGTAACATTAAAAAAAAATCTTTACACATTTGAAAGTAAAAGTGATCTTTTAATTTTGTTATTTTATAATTAAGTTTGATTTTTGAAAAAAACTGGTGTTACTGCTATTTATTAATTTTGTAGATTTTATTTGTCATGTATTAAAAATTTTCTGAACCATAATAGTTTGTGTCATACAAGTATGTAATTACATTTAAATATAAGATTTACATAGTCTACTGATCTTTTAAAATATAATTAATGCATGTTATAGATTTTATGTACCTTATATGTGTTTCAGATGTTTTTCTAAATATTTTTAATGCGGACAGGTTGACTTCTCTTTACTCCAAAAAGTGAAATAACGCACAAAAATGAAAGCCATAAAACCAGAATCATTAAAAAAATTACATGACTTAAATTGTGAGCTCCCGTAAATATTCAAACAGAGATCAGACAAATAGCCTGATTGGCATGTGATAAAGTAACTCGAAGGAAACTTCTAAGTATCAGTGATTCCTTGACTCATTTGGTGGTTATTTAAATATTTAAACCAATAGAACTATTGTTTAGTACATCTAGGGTTAACTGTTTTATTTGACATTTAACTATAAGCTAGTCTGCTTTTTTTTTTGTATAAAATGTTGGTGTTTTTAATATGTAACAGACTCAATCCTAGGAATTTGAGGGCCTTTTGCAGTTCTTTGACGGCTTGTCTTAATTCATGTCACTGCACTTGTGAGACATTATCAGAAGGAATCAGGGCAACCAGATCGAAGTTTCAGATTTTAAAATTTTTTCTGTGAATTCAAAATTTCAAGTAGTATTTTTGTAGAACTTTCAATTCACAAAGTGTGTTAGGACTCATTAACATTCTGTGCTTTTTCAATAAGTAAGACTTATTGAAATTATATACATATATAAAAAACTATGAAATTCGTGAAAACTATTCTGTGGCTTTTGTTATTGTTGCTAACGCCATTTAAATAAGAATGAATATCTAGAAAAAACTAAAGAGTTTGTTTTCATAGCATGAACATATGCATTTTATTCTGTTTGGAAGCCTAGTGACTGTTACATACCCATCATGTTCCTTCCTTTTTATAAATTGTTTTTATGTTGCTAGAAGAGTTTCATAGACCTTTAAGGATCCAGATGAAAAAAGATACTATCCTCTCTATTATGTCTAGGGTGGTTTTAATTCACAGATTCTTTGTGATTTACATATTGTGAAGTTTCAATGAAAGAAAGACGCCACTGTTCTGTACTCAAAGTTGTTTCCTTTGCTTGTTGTAATAACTTTCCAAGCTAAAAGAAATTTGAGCATACAAATGGAAAGTCTGTTTGAGAATACACATGAAAAGTTAGTCAACTGCACAATAAAATTTTGTATAGCAGTAACCACAAGTTATCATTCATTATAGCCTTTCATTAGGTTAGCCAGTTATTTAATCAGTGCTTGCTCTAGCTAACCAAATTAGTTTGAAAAATTCAGTTGCTGCTAAAAATGTTTGAAAGTTCATTACTAGACTATGCTTATAGAGATTTATGCTAGCATCTTCTGTTGGTGATATGTTGTATCTATAAGTGAAATGATCTCATGGTTTATAGTTTAAAGTTATCAATTGTTATTTACCTACAATGGTTACATTTCTTAAATTCTGCACTTGATGTCTTATCTTCAGGCTTGTGTGATATAAGAGGAGTCAGATTGCTTCTGGCATTATTAAATATAACATGTACCTTAATACTGGATAAATAGTCTTTAAATCATTAGAACCTTTCTGAGTCATTTAGTTACTATCTTTGACTATAGCCCGTATATTTTTTTAAGAACTGTTAGCCTTAGGTCCATCCTAGTAAGTAATGTACTTTGACTTTGAACTTCCTTATATGAAAAATAAGGATAACAATAGTTGTCACTCGGTTATGTGTCATGATTGTATGAGATAATTGCTCTAAATCAATTATTGTTACAATTTATGCAGCATACTAACCAAAGGGACAGTAATAATACAAAAATATATATTAAAAATAATTAATTTGAATTTGGAAATAGTCCAGTCCTATGCATGGATTTTTGTCCTTTCCTTGTTTTCTCCTTTCCACACTCATTACTGATGAACTAGTACATGTCAGGCACAGTGCTGTTACTGGGACTCAAATGGTACATGGTACAATCATCACCTTGACTGAAATGACAGCCTGATGGGAGAACTTACAGTTTAGTTTTAGCATAACAAGTAAATTAACTTGCAGACACATTTAAGAATATAAATACTCATTTGGTGACCCAGTTCAACCAGAATTTATTCAGTATCTTCACAAAGATACCCAATATCTTATAGACATATTCATGGATTTTAGAAGAAAAGTCAGATACTATTGAACATAGAGATTCAGATGAGATATTTTAGGAACCACTCAAGGATCAGAAAGTTATATTTATTATACATTGTCCCTTTGGATAAGGAATAGCTTTAATTTAAAGATTAATCATGAGTACATTAGCAAACAGATTTGGTGTTTGCCTTTCCAATTTGAGTATGGAGAGCACTAATAAATACCTAATATGTAAGGGTATTGGATCTTGCAGCATTTTGAGTTCCATGAACTGATTAGTAGATTATGAATAGTCAAAACCATGAATTATGAAACTAATATCTGATGATTTAGCATATGTTAAAGTATATAATAAGATTAAATTAATAAGACATTTGCAAGTTTATAAAAATTCATGTTTTTTCCCCCCTTTTCTCTCTCTCTTTTTTCCCCCAGAGCATCTGCTACACCCAGGCCTGAGCCAGTTGCTGTTCAAAAGGTTTGTTTCTTGTCTGGTATCACTAGGGTACCACCTGATAGTCCCTTATGAATGTCTGTCATTTCCATTCCTTTCTCAGGCCATACTGACAATTTATAGTTTCAATATAATTTACCTAATTTCTGTCCCTTTAAAGATGACAGAGGAAAATGGAAATCAGCATATACAGAATTACTATCTGTAATTATGCATATATTATTAAAACATTCCATTGCCATATATTATCAATAACTTATGTCCGAATTTCTTGCATTCACTTTTAATTTGCCTATTTTTATTCACATATTCTAAAGAGAATAAAAGTTGTTCTAAACCATTATTCATATACATCTGGTTTATGCTTTTGGGGGTTTTCTTTTTTCTTATATCTTTCCATTGAATTATTGATATTGATTTGCTGAGATAGTCTTTTCCCTCAACTTTATTATCTTTATAAGATTAATTTAGATTACTTTTGTTTTCTTAAAATTAAACAAAATAGAGCCACCACTACATGCTTTTTAATTTTTTTTATTGTTTTTTATCCAGAATGGTAGGATGAGTAGAAATTTCTTCTTGAATGTCATAGAAGTTCAACTGTTTTGCTTTTTTTTTTTTAAAAAAAAAAAACTTGCTTTAGAATAGGGATTTACAAACACATTCTGTTAATATTAGAAGGAACTGTTCTTTCTTATTAGTTATTTTTTCTTTGGCTTATCTCAGTGAAGAAACGTCTAAGATAATTTTTTCTCTCGTGAAACTATTAAATATTTATTTTGGAAATGGGAAAGAATTTTACTCCTGTTCATTCCCTGAATGATATCTTAAAACATTCCAGAGAGAAACTTGTAAATTGCAGGAAAGGGAAAGGATGGATTTTGTTTTGTTCATTTGTTTGCTTTTTTATAGATTTTTTAAAAAGCAGTTTCTTGATTCAAAACAATTAATTAGAATGTACACATTTCTGAATTAAATGAAAATAATCTTATTTCTTCTTTATATGTTTTTTCATTGAAGAGTTAGAAATATTCTGTTGCTTCTGCATGAATCAAATAATTATACTCTAGAGAGTAATTAAACATGTTTAAAAGATGGAATTATAGTTGAGACTTTGGATATTTTAAAATAAACATTTTGGTTAGCAATGTATTATTTATTTGGGGTATTTAAACTTTTTTCATTTGGAATATGTCTAAATTGACACTTATGATGGCCTTTAGACTTTTTTCATAGCTTTCCTGCTCTGTTTCCTAAATATTTTGAAACTTCTTTCATTTTTATAAAAAAAAAAAATTCAGTGTGTGCATCTGTGTTATGCATGTTGGGAACAGTTAGCCTGCATGTTATGCTATATCAATTCATTGTTTTTATCTAAAAACATGTAAAATTTGGGCTGCTAACATAATTGTCTTTTTAAAAACTGGCTGTGTGTTCTTTTCAGTGAATCTATTTTGCATGTATTTGGTGTGTTTTTGTGTATGTTTGTTTTTATTTTACATAGGGAGAACCTAAAGAAGTAGTTAAACCTGTACCCATTTCATCTCCTGCTGTGTCCAAAGTCACTTCCACAACCAACACGGCCTACAATAAGGCACCACGGCCCTTTGGTTCTGTGTCTTCACCAAAAGTCACATCCATCCCATCACCATCGTCTGCCTTCACCCCGGCCCACGCGACCACTTCATCACATGCTTCCCCTCCACCCGTGGCTGCTGTCACTCCTCCCCCATTCGCTGCATCTGGACTGCATGCTAATGCCAATCTTAGTGCTGACCAGCATTCACCTGCACTGAGCGCTGGTAAACCTGCAGTTAATGTCCCACGGCAGCCCACAGTCACCAGCGTGTGTGCCGAGACTGCTCAGGAGCTAGCAGAGGGACAGAGAAGAGGATCCCAGGGTGACAGTAAACAGCAAAATGGGTAGGTGGCCAAGGGTGCTTTCTGCTCTTATCAAAACTCTTCTTTCAGGCAATTTCCAGGAAACGCTTAATCTAAATTCCCCCAAATCAACTATTTTTTGAAGGAAGGGAGATGAAGTTTTATTTGCTTTATTAACATGTAGCTTTATATTATTTTATATATACAGCACTTTCTGCAAGGCAATTAAAGGTTAATAAAAACCTAATTATGCATTTTGACATGTTGTGAACCATGTAACATACTCTGTAACTCTTTTTTTCCAAGTCCTGGCACAACATTCAGCAGCTGGCACTTATAATGCAAGGCAAATCTTGAATCTTTCTTTCTCAAATTTTCCATCCTTTTATTAGCCACAAAAAGTTTGAACGGTAGTTATAGTTGGGTCAGCTTATGTATTATATCTTAAGAAGAGAGGAAATGAGTTTATAAGAGGTTTTTTTTTTCCCCCTAGGAATTTGTCTTACGAAGATAGAAAACAAATTAGTTTTGACTCTTGTCTCTGTGTTGCATTAGTGTAGGTCAGATAGCTAGCAACATTTTTTTCAGATAAGCTTAAGCTAGAATTTAGTCTTTAAAAAGCAAACATTAATGACAGAACAGTAACATCAAGGGATGCTTGTAAAACATCAGAAAGAAATTAAAGAATATTTTCATGATAAAGATTTTTCTAAAAATGAATGGATTTAAAGCAATGGAAACTAAATTTATAATGTTAGCAAAAGTTTCTGAAAATCTGCTTCTTATAATTTTCCCTTTTTGGATACCTTTAAAAATATGGTTAAAGTCTATTTTCAACACTCTTCATTTACAGATGGTCATTTTATATCTTTTTAATTCAGCGACCATACTTTAAACCAAAGTTATTTTTGTAAACTCATTTTGATCAGATTTATTGTGACAAAATGTGCTTTAAAAGGAAAACAAGAGAAATAATCTGCGTGCGTGATGGTTTTTACGAGTGCCAGTTCCCAGGAAAATATAATTAAAATAATTGTGTGGATAGGTTCTGAGATAATCCCTTCCTAATGTTAATTCATGTAATGAAGGGACTGTGCTTTCAGTAGCACTGCTGCCATGGCAACTATGGGGCTTTGAAAAAGAGGGTGGCAGGGTTCCAGGCTGCTGCTGAGAGAGAGCAGGAGGAGGTCTGGAAGAGCAGCTACTGGGCTCTGCATAGGGTTTTGTGGTTGTGGGTGGCTTTTTAAAGTTTTGATACATATATTAGGGGAAATTAGTGTCTTTGAAGGGTGTTATTCTTTCATGTGAGGAAGAGAAATACTATGTAGTGTTGAGATGTGTTTGGTTTACATATATAGTATGTCTTTTAAAACAATATATTTAAGAGTAATCAAAGTAGATATTCTGAAAAGACAGATGCTGCCTGATAAATACTAGCCCCATAGAAAACTAAAAACAGTTTCCCATGTTCATTAAATTTCAGGTTCAATAGGAAAAAAAAAGTCTATTGAAGGAGATGTTTGAGCTAAAATCTTCTTATAACACTTCTAGAAATTTTATATAAAAAGTTTTTTTAATGGAAAATTATAGAGGTAAAAGTAAATTGAAGCTTGGAAAAGTACTACATTTAAAAAATTTGAAAATATTGAGCTTAACTTTTGTATTTTATAGGACAGCTGTGATGATTAAACTTGAAGTGATTTAAAGCTTATAATTTTCAAACTGGAACTATAGGCAGTGGTATAGTTATACAGCCTTTATCATGGCTTCTTAGTCAATTGCCATGTGATTATTGAGCACATGTCTAGTGTCCAGCACTGTGCAAGATTCAGGAGAAGAGAGATTGTTATATATTTTGTATCATTAACAAGCAAATTACTGCTTTGCATTTGCAACCTGGGTGTATTAAAAAATAGCTTGATTTCGTATGTCGTCCAGATGTTAGGACAATGACGACTTGATTACTCGAAAACAGAGTGTGGTATCTGTGAAATTCTAAAACAAATTTGCAGTGCCCTTTCTCAACTATTTTTAGATTAGAAATATCAAAAACAAATCACACACTTTACTTGTCAGTGATGTGTCATTTTGAAGAGATGGTGTTTTGTAATATTAATCAGTGCATTTCCTGCATCAAGTGCCAAACTTTTTCTGAAATCACTGTTAGAGTTTTTACTATTTGTGTAATTATTAAATCACTCATATTTTTATAATGTTACAAAAGAACTGAAACAGAACTCTTTTTAAAGTTGAGAATTGTTACTTTCTATTAATTACATTGTATTTAAAAAAGAATGTATGCCAGTAACCAAAAATTTAAGATTTTAGAAGGATGTAAAGTTAAATGCGTTATCTTTTTCCTCAAAGCAAGAAAACTTAATTTTTAAGTGATTTAAAGTAACTATCTACTTTGTCAGTGTGATAGACATGTCACCCAAATACGTATATATAGCATTAGTAAACATACGACAGAAACAAGTGCTTATTAATTACGTATAATTAGAGAAATTTACTCATTCTAATAGTATGACATCTATAATTATGTTGATATTTTCAGAATATTTCTTAATAATATGATCTAAGCATTCCCTTTCCTCATAAATAATAATGAATGGGGCCCTAAGAAATTTTTAATCTTTCCTTCTACATATAAAAACTATTAGTATTGGCTTGCTACTTTTTTATTACTCTCCTACTCACAGCAAAATGGGACTAAACTGGAAGAGAAGCTATTTTGCATCAAGTAGTTTAAGTGATCTGCCTTTTCCTTTTCCATATGGCGTTGCATTATAATGTGCCACTGCTTTCAAGAGGTAAGTCTTTCATGCATCCTGTATTAATAAATTTCAGTTTCTTTGGACTGCAGTTTTTTTTCTAACAGTTCCTATATGGTATTTTGAAGAACCTGGCCTTGGAAGATACAAAATATAATAGTATAGTAGTAATATTTTTAAATGCTTTTCTCTTTGCAGAAAACACAAGTGACAAAGTTAGTATCCACATTACTGGAGAGGAAATATGGTGATTTATGTATGAGTAAACAGCATGAATGCCCAATTTTTGCAAAATTTAGTTAAATTTTTCAAAACAACCATAATGTAGAATAACCACGTTTAGTCTTTTAAATAAGTTTGGTTTGCATTGCTATGTGGTGGTGAATTGCTGTATGGTAATAAATATTAGTGTTTAACTTTGTTTATAAAATATGCGGGGTTTGCTGTGCAATGGTTTAAAAGAGGTAATCCTTGGGGGAATGTAATATGCATCAGTCTAGACTGCTAAAGATGAAGATAGAGAAAGCATAAACATATCTAATGATTGGCGTATATGAAACTGAGTTGATTTCCAAATTCAGATAAAAATACAGTGTTTCTCAGGTAAAGTCTCTAAGAAACTTTTTGATTTTTCAAACAATATTTCTTGAAAATTAGACCTCTATATGTAGAGTTGTATGTCACTGGATGATAGAAAATCTATACACCTTTGAAATTAGTTGAGAGAGATAATTACCAATTTATTAAATATCACAGGTAGTTGGCATAGACACTGGAAATCACTGTGGTAAACTTTAAAACCTCACTTTCGTATTTGTTGTCATTGACAGTAGTTTTAAGAGTAGATAAAAATCACATTAGATAAAAATTTAAAAATTTTATTATGAAAATTTATTATGATTATTCTGAACTTGTGCTGAAATTTTTTTATCATTACACTGTAATGTGGAAATATGGAATATATAAGACACTAAAGAGAGTTATCTATTGAATTATTAGAACACCTTTATTTCATTGTGGCTGTGGTCTCACTACTTGAATAGTTTCATGTTATATTCACATAGAAATTTTACACAACCAGGTACTAGTGAAAAATCCCCAAACCCTGATTTATTGTTTGTCTGTTTGAAGTTAAATTCTTATACGACTTTGACTAGTTACTGGATTCCAATATAACAAACAATTTGACTTGTAAAGAGGGAAAAATAAGAAAAATAAATTTAAGCATTTAGGTTAAATATTTTTTAAATTAAGATTTAGATTAATTTTTGGATATTACTATGCATTGTGCTAGATGTTTCTAAATTAATTATGTCATTTAATTTTCATTTAAATTGAACACTGAGAGAAGTTACTTACTTTTCTTAAGTCATGCAGTATGTAAGTGATAGATTGGAGCCTACATTTTTTTGAAATTTTAGTGTCCTTCCTTTATATCACCTATTTGTGATCTGGGCTTATTTATGTTACTTGGAATTTGTTTTTAATATTAGACTTGAAGATAATGTGAGTGAATTGAGGCTATCTGAATACATAATGTGTATAAACTACAGTTGGACTTGATAGTACTTTTTTTTTTTATATTGAACAGTTGAGGGATCCATCCTAACAACAAACTTTGATTTACATAGTTTTCAGAGTGCTTTTAAATAAATATGTTAGACATAGGGCCTCACAAGAAGTCTAAAAGACAAAGAAATTATAATTCATTTGACTTTTGAGGAACAATAAGCTTCTTGCCCAGGGCTTAACCGGGGTAAGAATCCAGGCCATCTGACTGTCACCTTGGCACAAATGCCACTGTAGTATAGGATGGGCTGTTCCACTTGGGCACATTTTCTAAAATGTGTGAAAATATTTGTCATATTCAAATGGGCATCTTTACATTGAAACCAATCTACCCCCTCCCTTTGCTGCCCCTCCTCACACCATAGAACAACCCCACCCCAAATTTATGTTGACCTAAATTTTTTTCCTGCAACTTTATAATGTTTAAATATATATCTAAAATTCTGCTCAGGGAAGTTTATTTTGAAAAACTATTTCCCTACTACTTAAAATAGCAAGGCAGAGGAAGGAATGCTTTGTATTGTGGCTAAAGAGAAAATAAATATTGATAAACTACTGAAATCAACTTACTCTGCCCCAGCCCAGTTCAGTGAAATTCAGGTCTTTGTTGAACCTATGAAACTGACTTGGACATTTGGAAGTAGAGCTACACTGCACCATCTTAGTGTTAAAACCAGTGGGCAGTTTTTCTCAGTGTGTTAATATAATGTATCATTAGTTACTCTGACTAAATTTTATTGCGAAGGATTGATTCAACAGTGTGTTGACAAACTAGAGTTTATACTTTAATCTTTTCTGTCTTTAGTAGAATATGAGTTTATAGTTGACTCTTGAACAACATAGTTTGAACTGCACAGGTCCACTAACAACTGGAATTTTTTCAGTAAATATATAGTCGGCTCTCCATGTTCTTGAGTTTCACATCCATGGATTCACCAACTGTAGAACGAAAACAGTATTTTCAGTCAGTGGTTGGGATTCCAGGGACGCAGAGGGATGACTGTATGCATTGTTCTGCACCATTTTGTATAGGGAACTTGAGCATCTGTGGAGTGTGGTATCCAAGGGGTTCTGGAACCAACCCGTAGCCGACACCAAGAAACAGCACAGTTTTGGGGAGTCAAGTTATATGTGGATTTTCAACTGTGTGGGGTGGGGCGGGGAGTTGTCAGTATCCTTAACCCCCATGTTGTTCAAGGGTCAGTTGTATTTTTTAAAAATGATTCTGTACTTAATAAACTATGTGACTGAATTATGTTTTGAGGTTTTCCCTCTTCAGATGTTATTAACCTAGTTCCTTTATTATATCATATCAGACATGCCTTTCTAGATAATAGTTAAGTCACTTACAATACAGAACTATGGAGTTCCTACAGATCAGTTCTAAACTTACTGGGATTTGCTTGTGAATAAGGGTGGTGGACAGGGGAGAGTATAAAAATTAAATGATAGCCTAGTATTTATGACCCTCTGCTACATATATTTTTCATTATAATCACTACATTTTAGCAAATAAAAATTTCAAGTAGTGTATTTTTTTTATAATATATGATTCAGAATAATTTATGTGAGATTACACTTGCTAGTACTGTATATTACTTATATTATGTAAGAGCTGTTTTATTCTGCTCTAATTTTAAAAATGATTCTAGGTCAATCTATTTCTATACCTTACATCAAATTATTTTATTTTTTACCTTTTATTAGGAACGTAATAGTAATTTGGATTCATGCTAAAATGAATTTTATAGAAACCTAAAAATATTTTTAAAATAGTAGATATTTTTCTCTTGGTCTTAGTAACTTGAGACTCGAATTAGCATTACTATATAAAGTATTTTTCAGTGTTTTTGGAAACAAAAATGTAGATAAAACTGTCCAAATAATAACAATGTAACAGAATTTTGACTAACACTTATTCATTTTTGTCCGTACTAACCTGATTATTTCGAAGCATGATGTTTGTGTAACATCTTCGTGTAAATTTATTGTTTTGAATTTCATTATTTCATTTTTTTCTTCTTCTTTTTTTTTTTTGGCTTCATCTTTGTCTATTTTACATTATCCTGGGAACATCAATGTCTTCTCTACTCTATCACATCTTTTTTGTGTGTATTATTCCTCCTTCAGTAACCCTGGCACTGTGTAAGTACCTAATCTGTGGTTCTTTTGTAATTTTCACCATCATCTCTCTATGATTTCTATCTTGCTTTCAACTTAACACCACCAGCAAATTTTGTTAGTTATCTTCTCCTTGCAGGAATTTTCAAATATGTTAAGGAGCCCAGGAAACATGCTTTTTGTGCTAGAAAACTTCATATGAATTGGTGGGTATGTTTAGAATACCCACACTTATCATTGGAAAAACTTAATAAGCTAAACCTTAAGGACATAGATAAGTATTATAGACAGTGTATACTAAAGTTAGAGGTGTTGTTTGGTCCTTCCTTGTTTAATATTTTTTAGAAATTTGAATAAACTTTCCAGTTTTTAATGTCTTTATTTTGAAATGAATTATTTGCTCTTGATAGTTAAGATTATTTTCTTCTCAGATACATTTAAAAAAGATAAAATCATGGAGATTATTCTGTTCTTTAATCATAGTCATCAGAGTCTAGAGCTTCAAACCCAGAAAACACAAAGTAAATGTTCAGAAACTTTATATCACTTAACACAAGACCTTTGCTGTGGTGAATGTCACAGAGTCCAAGGTGTACTATACTTTTTGAAAGTGTGTTATAGCTAAAAAATATTAAATGGTGTCATTTTATTACTCTTAGTGTCTTAATTAGTTACTACTGTTTTGTGTTTTTATAGACCAAACCTTTTAAAAATGATAAAATAGTCTTATACCTGACATTCGCACCATTTGAGAGTAAACTACACTCAATAATTATAAAGAAATTTAAAACAATAAATTTGGTAGCAAAATAAAGTTTATCAGGTAATTGTATAAGATAAAGTATTGCCTGTTTAGGAATTTATATTGGCCAAAGACAGTGTTTTTATGGAGTAATCTGTTCTTTTCTAATTTTTTAAAAAAAGTATCTATTTTAAAAAGGATTAAGTTTCATTCAATATTAGTAAAAGGTCTTAGATATTTCATTTCTGGAATATTAAAATTTTATCATAAATTATAACAAGCATTATGAATTATGTATATAAATACTGTTGATTCTTTTCATTATTTATGCAGATGACCCAGTTTTAGAACATTTATGGCAAGTAACTTTTCTAGTAATCATAAAAGAAAGCAATATGAAATCATTACTATGCATTAGATACTGTAGAAAACACTTTACATACATTGTCTACCTTATTCTTCAAAACAACTTAAGGTAGATGCAATCCCCGTTTCTTAGAAAGAATCTAGACTTGGAGAAATTAAAGGACTTGCATAAAACATAGGCTGAGTGGTAGATGTAGTGCCTGAGGCTGTTATCTGTCTGACACTAAAGCCATTGTTAATGTTAATTCTATCATGTCTTTTACTGGGCAAAAACTCTCCTAGTGTACTGAGGGAGTTTTGATAGTGTAACTATTAAAATGACAGCAGTCATGTGGAATTCTGATAGCACTGTGATTTTTCTAGCAGTGAGTTATACCGAGCAGGTGTTGCTGCCCACATCCGACGCTCTTGGGCACTTGCTTTACTTGGATCTTGTGCCAGTAGTCTGCTAGTCCAAACTCAGGTTCCTTTTCCTCTTCTGAAATTAAACTCATCATCTCCAAAAGTTTTCATTTATCCTATATGGGGGGAGAGGGAGAAGAGACAGAAGGAGTGTTTATTATATTTACTAGATCTTAGGTTAAAGTGTTAAAATAATGTACTTGTGAATTCCTCAATATTTATGCTTTATTAAGAGAAAAATGAATGTTCTTAGCAAACCCAAAGCTCTCGAACTCTGTACTTTACAAATCCCTTTCCCATATATTATTTCATGTAATCCTCAGAACAGTGTAACTTTGTGAAAGCCAGTACATTTTAGCAGCTTATCGATGTTTAACAGTGGTTGTGAATGTAGTCCATATCTATGTTTTGTTAGGCATTAGATGAGCAATTCAAGTATGTAGTTTCAAATTGTTTTATTTTAACTTCTGCAGACTTTAATTTCTCATTTCCCTTCTTTTCTTAATCTTTTCCTTTTCATCATGTTGGAAATCTCTCTTCTGATGCCTTCTTCTGTCACTTAAAAGGAAAATCCCACCTAAACGGTAACCTTTTTGTTGAATACTTATACTAATATTTTATATTAGCATATACATACCTTTCTTCTGATTAAAAAAAAGTCTACTCTATTTTAGAAGAATACTCTTTTTTAAAAAAATGAGACTGTATACTTCTGAAAGCAAAATATATAAAAGGAACGCTGAGTATTAAATGTATACATCGTAAATACTTTGGCAGGGAATATTTACCCTTAATATTATTAAAAATTGCTTAATTCTTTTTTTTCTTCCTAATCTTAGCCCACCGAGAAAACACATTGTGGATCGTAACACAGAGTTTTATCACATACCCACCCACAGCGATGCCAGCAAGAAGAGACTGATTGAGGATACTGAAGACTGGCGTCCGAGGACGGGCACAACGCAGTCTCGCTCTTTCCGAATACTGGCCCAGATCACTGGGACTGAACATCGTAAGTGAATACCCAGGGATTCTAATAGAGGAATGTTGTTTACACGGAGAGTAGCATTTAGAGAGAGAGAGACAATTATTTGAAACAATAATTTCCTGAGGCAGTTTGCCTTTAAATTATGCCACGCATAATACAGGTGTTGTAAATAAGAAACCAGCCCAGGAGAGTTAACATTAAAAAGTGCAGAAGCAGTAGTAGCTGTAGTAGTGCTGGTTGTAGTACACAACCAATGACAGGATGATAGGGAATTTTTTTTTAGTAGCTCTGTGCAGCTTGACTATTTGGTATTGATTGGTACATGTAATTGCTTAAGTGATTTTAAAGTTTAAAAAAGCAAACTAATACTGGATCTGCTTATTATATTTCAGTGAAAGAATCTGAAACTGATAATACAAAGAAGGCAAAGTAAGTTGTCTTTTTTTTTTTTTTTGTAAATTGAATGCTTTTCATGTATGGTCCCAATTTGTTTTTTACTTTTTCAAGTATAATGGTATGCCATTTCGTCTTTGCAACTAGATGCTAAGCATTTAACTTTGGTACCTTTTGTGGGATTTAAATGTACAATTTACAGATTTTAAAATTAGTAGATATGTCTAAGGCTTATTTTCTTTAGTATTGAAATAAGTGGGCAGAAGGGTGTTTTGGGGGGGTGCTTTGCTAACACTATAGGTCTCTGTGAATGAGTTCATGTGTCTTGCAGTCACTTTATTTTGGGCATAAAAATTGATGTTTCCAAAAAGGCTCTGTGGATTAATTTCTGCATTTCTAAAAACGTTCTACCCTTAATATCTTTTGCTGTTAGACAAAATAGCTATGTGAAATTAAGCTTTAATAGGCATGTTATCTGCATGATGAACAAAGTATAGCAACTATCTTTTATGACTCTTCTATCACTTTTCTTTTTTCTTTTCTTTTTCTTTTTTTTTCTTTTTTTTTCTTTTTTATTTCCACAGGGAAAAGATACCCCTTCACGTCTTTAGTCCCAAATATACAAAATTACGTGACTGGCACCATGAAGTTTCAGCACGTGCTCTTAATGTACAGTGATTTATGAGCCTTGCTCCCTCAAGCAGCCAGCACATACCTTTTCATTCACTTTTCCTTTTTTTTGACTTCATAGCAAAATCTGTATTAAGTTTGCCTTATGAAAAATAGAACCTTTTCTATACTTTTCTAACCACTTCCTGCTGTTGTGAAAACGAGGAGGATGAACGCGTTTTGTGCTAGTCAATAGCTCACAAATGTTAAACCAAGAGAGTGTATAAAGGGACTAGATCTATTCAGTGGATTTATATCTGTTTCCATTTTTATTAGGGTAGTAACCTTAGAAAAGGGATTCTTTTCGTAAGTTGAATTGGGTTGGTCATTTGAAGCAGAGGTAAATGAGCAAATATTGTTCCTGTCTAATTTGGAAAATACGTCTTTTATGTTACTGCATTTCTCAAGGTGACTTAATAAGTTCATTATAATGTGATGTTAAAAGTGGGTTGCAGATTATTCTAAGCAAGCAAATATGAGGAGGCAAGCAAAACAAGAAGACTTTATTAGAACAGAGTTCTTTATAGATTTGGGTATCTTTTAAAGAAGGTACTATTCAGGATGGTTATATGAAGAGACAAAAGCCCAGATTTGGCTCAAAAAAAGGAAAGTAGAGAATTCTGCTCCTGTTTGCAGTGGGGGAAATATAGTGTTCTTTTGGTTTGGTTAATTTTTTAAAAAACATTCTATTTTCTACCAAAGGAAATATTTCTAAGCCTTAACTAGTAAGATATAGAAAAGATAGCCTTGCTTTATTCTAAATCAGAGGAAATAATCATAAAATAAATATGAATGATTCTTTATGTGACATCATAGACATATTTTACTTAGTGATATAAACTACTGTGTGTTGCTGCTATTCTTAGAAAGCTCTGTTTTGGGCAATATAAGCAAGCTAAATTCCTGACCAGAAATGCTTTCTGTCTTGTAATATAATGTATTATATATTAGATCTGAATTCAATAATGAATGCATTTTGAAGTTTGGAAAAGTATTGTAATAAAGTTGCCTTTAACTTAGCTTTGTACTTGTTTTCTGTTTCCTTGAAGTTAGTAACAGTGCTATCCAAGACTTCTTACAATATTACTTGGGTAAAATAAATGATTGTCTTGACATTTCATTTGGAAAACATCTTTAATTCTGCGAGGTTGCTAAAATGTGAATGTGGAATTTGACAGTGGCCCATATTTAGTTTTTCCTCTGCTAAATTTTTACATTATTTAACTTATAAAACAGATAAGGTAAGTTAAACTATGGCACAACATAGAATTAGTCTTTGTGTAAAATGATTACTGAAGGATATTGCCTACATTCAAGGTTCTATTTTATTTTTTTTTTAGTTTTCTTCACTTTAATGTTATCATAGACTAGGACAACTGCCTGATAATATAGAAAAATTAACATTAATTTTAGTTAGTGAATGATTACTATTTAAAATTTGTCATGCCAAGTGCATTTAAAATATAATTCCAGGATTTATTTATATTTATTTCTGCTATACTTCATAAAATATTAAGATGTCTTTCGTGTTTTGCATCCATTCTTCTTCAGATACTGCTTGTGATTTTATGACCCTGAAATCAGGCCCAGTTATTTCCACCTCCAGCCTCTATAAGATAATATACAGGCTTTCCTATACCTAATAATTCCTCACTGATCGCAAAAGATGATATTTCAGAGATGATAGAATCAAATCCTCATGAAAATAAATGGTGTGGGTAGAGTAAACATGCTATTTTCCACGCGAACCAAATGTCTAGAATAACTACAGATTTGAAAGAAAGAACTATTAGAAAGTTTTAAGTAAATAAAAGAATATTTCCCTAATAAAGACAAGAGAATGTATATCAAATTTGTAACTTGAAATAGATGTAGATGAAAAAAATTTAATTCCTTGCTTAGTTGAAAATAAAAATATTTAATGTTGCATTGAAAGCATAGACTTAGATAAATAGAATGATCCAAATTTGAGTATAAGAGTAAATATTCAGTCAGGATCACAAAGGACATTCTATTTGACCCTGTCAGAGGTTGAATTCCTGCACTCAGTTAATCTTCTGGGACATCTTATATTCCTAGCTTAAAAGCTAGCTAAAAATTATAAAACCTTCTTGCAAAAATATTATTGTAAGTCTAGTGACTTAATTTATAGGTTGTTTTTGTTTGTCTCTCTTATACAAACTGTCTTTATCATGGGCTTGTTTTTAACATAAAATTGGACATTTACTCTTAAGAATTTTCAGCATTTTTTTCCTAAAATGTTTTACTAGTCAGAAGATGAAATGTTTCCCACACAGTAGTTTTGTGACCACGAAAAATATATTATCTGTGGAAACAGAAACATATTGTTTTGTGCATCATTATGTCCTTTAAGAAGACTCAGATCAAAAATAGTGTGTTTACTAAATATGTTGATATTTAGATAGAGACTATCAGTCCTTTTAATTCAGATTTATTCAGAAATATAGAATGAACTGATTTTTTTCCAGAGAAATAATTGGGCAGTTATTGCTTCTGATGTGCATTTAAAATCATATAAACCATATTTATTCACCACCTGCATTCATTCTTACACATGAATAATTGAATACTTAAATGCCAGGCACTGAAATATTGTAGATTATAATAGATAACTATATAAACAAGACGATCTGAGATATTGTATTACCAAGATAAGAAAATAAGTTAATTTAAAGGAAATTTGGCTTAAGCAGAGAGGGAATACTTAGATTGTGTAGACCTCTGAGATCACCTTAGTGTCATCACTTGAGAGGTGAAAGGGGGTCTGTCATGTGATGTCTTGGGTTCAAGACAGAGAAAAGGAGCATGGAAGCCCTGAGGTGGAAAAAGCATGGCAATCTCAGAACAGAAAGGACAATGTGGCCAAAGTGTGATATACCAGGGGAAGCATGATATAAAAAGAAATATTTATGCACATAGTCAAAGAACTTATATTTCCGTTAATCTACAGTATTTTAAATGGGAAGCTGTCGTGTTATCATCAAACCACTTTCAAATAAAATTAGAAAATGAAGAACCAAGCAGGTTAATCAACTAGCTAAATAAAGTACACATACTGTCCTGGTTAGTGTCAGCCCTGAGCATAGTTAGCAGTTTAATGCTTTTCCCACTGAGACCCATTGAAGACCTAGAAAAAAAGGTGGCATTTAATACAGTATATATTGGTAACATATATATGGGCAACAGAATGCCTTGTAAAGCATACATAAAACTATTCAAAAACAAAACTTTTGTGTATAAAAATTTGACAGATCTCTATTCATAATTTAGTGTTGAATTTGTCAGTTTAGTTCTCTTTATAAACCTGTCTGGAATTGTTTGGACTCATTCCTTTTCTTTACCCAATTCAAACAGTTCCTTAAACCAAATAAAAAATTCCTTGCTTATTATTTCCAAAATAGATATCAACATTTAATTTAATTATTTTATTTTTGTGGTTAAAATAGTAAGAAACACCGAATGATAAGTTCTGTGTTTTAAATGCAGATTTGTAACTAACTGACTGACTGACTACTTTCTGCTCCTAAGTTTCCACTTTCTTAAAGTATGAAGTTAGAATCAGTGGTGAATACTGTGATGCTCGCCCAGATGACGCTTCAGTAGAGGACTTGATACCACTACTGCTGGGAGTGTAAGGGAGTAAGGTCGCCTTCGGGGGTCAGTGTCTTCACATAGCACCTGAGCTGCAAGACCACAGCCTTCATGGAGATGTCTAAAGCAGTGAACTGATCGAAGGCAGGATGAGGTGAAAAGTCTGGTCATTTCAGCCCTGGTAGGGACAAATTGGAAGGACCATTCTAGATCCAGCGCTTCCTTTCTTCTTTCTCCCACAGGTGTTGATCTTAATGGCACTTTTTAATAAGCACCCTCCATGCTCAACTCTGTCTTGGGGTCTGCTTCCTAGAGAACCTGATCTTCAACAGAATCATAACCTTTCAGGTCCCCATTTGGATCTCAGTTGCACAGGTTCTCTTCAATGCGGTTCTTATCTTCGTCTTCTCATCATTCACTTTGTCTTTATCATCTGTCCCTTCTCTGTAAATCTTCAACTCAGATTACAAACACCATGTAGGGAAATTATTAAAATGAAGGATCAGGTAAGTGAGCCTGAAAAGTATATGGAAGTCAAAAAGAAAGAATGATTATTTTTTCGATTGCATCAGACACATCCTGGGAGTAATGCCTAGATAAAAGTATTTAGAAATCACTCAGGGCAAATGATTGAATCAATGAAATGAGAAGCTTTAAAATGGAAAATTAAGATTAATTCTGAGTAAATGTAATAAACATTTATAACTGGTAAGCAGCAATTAGTAAAATGTTATGTTTTTGTATGTTATATGCAACATTTTAGAATCAAGTGTGTTAGTCATTTAATCAGTCTCTTAAATTTTATTTAGCACCTCTGTCGTTTTCTTCACATCCTTAAAAGTTTACATCTGGTTGTCTCTTGGGAGAGATGCTGCTGAATAGCCTTTGGAAATGTATAGGGGGATAATATAGATATTATAAGGCCAGAGGGCGCTCCTTGTGGGACTAAGAATTCTAAATGTAATGCTCTGAATAATTCTATGGATGGAAACGTCACCCTGCCCAAAATGCCAGGTGTTATACACTGAGGATGATGCCGAGTGAAATGATGCCTATCCTAAAACTCCATCCACACATCTCAACCACAGCGCATCACCCCCACAACAGAAGTCATCTTCTCATTTCTGAAGTAACATACTCTATTATTTTTGCCCCTCTGGCACCTCCTTTTCTAATTTCTGTTATGGATATTTGTCTGTATGTCCTAAATTTCCAACTAGGGTATGAGCTCTTTGAAGACAAGAGTCTTTTTATAATAGTATAAATTCTAATAGGCATGGTATTTCTTCATGGATGCAGCTGTAGCTATGAAAATAAGATCTATACATTCAACATATATATTCATATATAAGTGGATATTTATTAGAAATGTATTAAATATAATATAAATATTAATATATAAATCTATAAAAATACAAGTTCAATTTGAAGTTGAATGTTAGGATTATAAGAATCATTTCTGTTAAACTGCTTCTTAAATTAGACACTGTTTTAGTTCAGGCTGCCAATTTTATCCATAACATATACCAGCTACCTTTTACTCAATTTGACAGGTTAGCATCTAAGAAAAAGTTATTTTTAAGTAGAATCACTGACTTGGATCCATATAGAAGCATTATTGTTACCTCTGTTGTGGTGACTCTTTTTCTACTTTGGATGACAGGTATTTGTCTCCATGTGCTATATATATCCCTAATTAGAATATAAGCTCTTTGAACACAAGACTTTTAGTATCCCACCATATTGGTCACTAACTAGCACTAATAAATGGTTACTAATAAATTATATACTAATTGTATATAATTGCATATTTCTCCAATAACATGATTGTTGAATTATAAGGAAACTGTTTACAGAATGGTATATCTAACTTTTCATTGAATATAAATTCAGTATAAGGTCCAGTTTTCATAAAAATACCATCTCACTAATATCTATACTGGAGGTAAAGTAGAACAGTCCCTAAGTTTAAAAGGAGAGTTGTGCTTTGGGCAGTCTGAGAAAAGTTAACACTTTTCTTTTGTTATTATCTGTTTGTTATAGTCACGGAAGACTTAAAAAAAATAAATGAAAATTTGTTTTTGCCTTTGTGTTTTTGGTCTGTTTCAACATGAATAGATCATGTGACTACTGTGACGAGACAACACCTGACTAATTTTGGAAACAGGTATATGAAGAAGCTTAGTGCTCTAATGGGAAAAATCAATAGAAATAATTTTACCATTACTAAGAAAATGTTTGAAGTTGAGTGTAATCTACAACATTGATTGAAAAGAAACAACAGCCATATTATTAGTAACTATTAGTAATAGAAAGCTAGTAATAATATGTGGCTTACCAACATAGAGAATATGGGAGGCCATAGAAAATTTTATTAAAAGATAATTCTTGTAAAAGCATTTATACTTAAAATAAATTCTTTATCAAGAACCACATAATTTATTTTAAGTTAAATGGTGATTTTCTTGATCTCACCATTTTCAGTTTTTATTAGATAGTAAAATTTTTATCTAAGAAGCAATTAATTTTTCATATGAATTTTATATATAAATAAGTATAAAGTAGTATTTTAGTTTAACAAAAAGAAATATAAAGTTGTCATTGTGGAAACATACTTTTTATCAGTCTTTTATCTCTTGTTCAAGTAATGTTAGATTTTGAGTTTTCATGTATTATTATTAAGAATAATAGGGATCCTCAGTTTTCACAAATTTAAAATACTCATCAATGGAAAGATGACCACCTCACCCTTTAGTAGGAAAACAGTTCAAATTCCAGTCACTAGTTACGAGGAAAAATTCTCTCTTATACGCTGTCCCATATCACTAAATGATGTCCACATGATTCTAGCCGAAGGCCATCAGAACCAGGTATTAAGTTACTTCTTGAACAGTAACCTATCACCTTTGTACATTCATTGAAAATTTAGAAAGCAGAAACTAGATAAATATTTCTAAATGTACCCTTTCTACAGCTGTTTAAAAATTTTTGGCTTGTTCACAGATACACAGTCCACAGAAAATAACTTAATGAAGACACGGTTGCTGACCTGTGCTATGTCTTTATCATTGCTGTGTTTCACAAATATACTGGACTCTGGTTGCATATCCTTATTGACGTGTCGTTTGAATAAATTACCTAAAACTTCTATCCTTCGTGAGCTATGCAAAAAAATCAGGAACCGTTCCTTAGTCTTATATTCTTAACATTTTTATGGGGTAAGAATTAACAATTGGATTTGTTCCAAAGCACAGAACACCAAGGCTAATCATAGTCTAAGGCTAAGCATAGTCTAATCTTAAAAAATAAAAATAAAACAATAACAGCCAGAATCTCTTAGCTGACACCATCATACACATTCCTGTAAAGTATGTTCGTGAACTTGGAAAAAAGACCACAAGTTAAAAAAAATGGGTATGCAACAAAGCAATAATTTTGTGTAGTGCAAAATCTGGAATATTTGTAATTTACCTCCGTCATTTTCTGCTAGTGGACTGTATTGACCTACGCAAATGATGGTTTAGTGACTAATGTAAAGGCCGCCATCTACTGAACATAATAAGTACTACACTTCAGTTTCTTGTGAGAATAGTACGTAAACTTTTTGAAACAAGAAACAGTTCTTATCTACTCTGAGCATTTTCACATGGAAATTGTTTAATTCTCTGTTTAGTTATGGAAATGCTTGTATACTTTTCTTAAACTGGTAAGACTATTAGTTATAAATACTTTTTTCATAAAGATCTGTTTTTGTAAGATGCAAAAATTGACTTTCATAGTACAGAATCTGCACCAAGTTCCTTAGAAGTTTTATCAGAACAGCAGTGCTTCCCTTATAAAGCCACTTTGATAAATTCTTTCCACCTCACCTCTAGAGAGGTAAATTACACAAAAAATTTTATTGAATTAAACCAGAAAATCGAAGGAACTTCTTGACTAAAAACTCAATATTGAAGCACCTCCTGCAGTTTACTTTCTGTTTTAACTTCAAAAGAAATCACAACTTTAAAAAATTAGGAGCATTGTTCACCACAATGGAAGACTTTAATTTTCTACCTTTTGCCACTGTTCAATTCTACATATTTCAGTCCTTTTGAAAGTTTCAGAAGCCCATGTTTTTCTACCTTTATGTTATGTGAAGGTGTGTTTATGATGATGGTACGATTTTATAAAAGAAAATTGAAATAATATATTACATGCTGTAAAACATGACATGTGGTTATTTAGGCATCTTAATTTTCCTGTTAGTCAAATTAAAGGATTACTTTCAAATTACCTTAATCTTAAAAGCATTGTGTTCAGGTCTTCTCTTTTGTATTTCTCTATTTTATGTCTATTAACAGGTATATGTTGAGTGTTCCTTCTATGTCCAATGTTATAATAGGTGTTCACCTCCCAGATGTACCTGATTGATTACTCTTTAAGAGTTTGTATTCATTTCTTTAAATAGAAGACCATGTTAAAGCTAGGATGATACCCCTGTAATTTTTGAGTTAGTGGTACACATTTGTTTTGTCTTTTCACAAGATATTCTTTCCCCATATCCTAGCAGTTCATAGGAAGAAAAAAATGTTTGAGAAAATTTCTTAAAGACTTTAATGGCTTCAGGTAGTTGTATATCACTGATTAGATAATAGGTGAATTTGAAGTTTTAATAAAAAGAAGCAACACTTTTAAACTTGATAGATTCAAACCTTATCCTTTTCTTACAGCACTGGAATCAAATATCTATTATTAAAATCAGCAAATCTCTTAGCAGTGTTATTAGCAGGGATATTAAAGCAGTACTGCATGTATGTTAGAAAATATATATCTATACGTGCAAAAAACATTTAAATGTGAAAAATAAAACAACCAGACTACATTAATTCAAGACATGAAAAAGTAAAAAGTGATGGTGTCAAAGGTTGTTATGAAATTGATAAATACTCATTGTTGAAAGATATAAATAAACAAATAAAAAACACCCGAACCCAGAGGTAAATAGTAAAAAGGTTTTGGTATATTTACATTTTGGAGGGGATTGAAGCCCCAGAGAGAAAGTGATTCTAAATGAACTCTCATAATCTCTTTTTCTCAATGATTTATAGTCCCAGTTATTTAGAGAACAGATGAGATTTGCTAAGTAACACTATGTGTGTTAAGAAAAAAAAAAATCCTGGAGACTGGGAAGGAAATAGAAGACTGGAAACAGATAAATACAGTACTGATTTTCAAAAGGAAAGGTTAACTTCTAAATTATAAACTAATTTGAATTTGAGGTTATCTGGAAAAAAGTCTAGAAAGCATTCTTAAAAGCATAGCTAGGGAGCATTAAGAAAAAGAGGGCAGAATTGCTAAGACGTATAATTAAGTTCTTAAACAAGTCACACTCAACACATTTTGAATAGATTGGGGGAAATGTTAATTTAACAAGTCATCAAAATAAGACTTTTAAGATCCCATCAGATTTAAAAATGAAATTAGGCTAATAACTATCAAGTTTTTAGATTTATAACAGGTTGAAGGAGTTTAAAACCACAGAATATTTTTTAAAGCATCAATCAGCGACTTAGATGAGGACTTCTACAGCTTGCTGTCTAGATTTGTAGATATCATAAAGCAGGGAGAAATAGCAAACATGTTCCATAACTAGATCATTCTTCAGAAGTATATTGGAAGTCTAGGAAATTTAGTCAAAAAAGAGAAGAAAGAAAGAAAATTTAATATGGTTATGTGCTGTTTGGATCAAATCATTTTATTCTTGTGGGACATATTTGGTTGGGTGAGAGAAAGTTAGCAAAAACAAATATAAAAAAATTAAAGATTTTAGAAGAAAATGAATCCAGAGTCCATTGTGTTAGTCATGTCATGTGGCTCCTAAAATTATAAGACAAGCAGTAGTTTTATTCTACACTAGTAAAATCTCATCTGGCATATATTATGTTTAATCCTTGGCATTAATTTCCAATGATTACATAGATAATCTCAAGAAAATCAACTGAAAAGTCATGGGACAATTAAGCTGTCTTTGGGTCACAGGCAATTATATCAGTAATTGATTGTATATGATAATATAAGCTGGTTTCTTGACCTAAATTCGTAGCTCTGCCTTCTTCCCCAAACATTTTCCCTAATTCAGGCCTTAAAGATTAGTGGTGGTTTTTGCTTATGTTAACTATGTATTGCTAAGTAGGTTATATTCAGGAATTCAGATTGTTTTCCTAGTAGGAAATGAAATACAGAATTTCAATCATGGGAGTAATAGCTGATGTATGTCTTGAAAAGATCATTTAAATAGTATATGGAAAATTGATTGTAAGGGAGAAATAATGAAAATAGGAGAGTAGTTATCTGTATTCCCTTAGTTCAGGCAAGAGGACAATAGTTTAGTCCATGGAGATACTAAAGGAGATGTAGAAAATTGGATGGGTTTGTATTTTAGAGGAAAAACTGACAGGAATGAGGAAATACTTGCAATGGGGGAATGGAGGATAGATAATGGAACATTGCTAGTCTGTGAATTTGGTAAGGATTTAGTCCATAAAAGTCAATGAAATGGGCAAGAGTAAATTCAGTATAGTAAAAAAGCTAATAAAATCAAGAGGTAGAAGAGTGAGTTAAAATCAAAGAAGATTAGTAAAGTCCAGTTTTTAGATATGTTATACTTGTTGATAAAAAAGTAAAGATTTTGAGTTCTAGAGTACATAACTAAGGTATTCCGAGCCCAAGATTTTATCTTAGGGATTATTGTTGAAGAGAAGAAGTCAGATTTAATAGGCAGGTTATTCAGTGATTCAACATAAAATTGAAGTCATCAAGATAGATTGTTGGAATGGAGTAAAGATGAAGGCAGTAAACCAGGGCTAAAGCAAATAGTGAGGTAGAGACAAGACAATGTATGGGTATAGATAGTGAGTGGATAGTCTGATGATATGAGCCTCAATGTACTTGGGATTTTGGAGGATCAGTGGTGACTGATAATATTAGAAACAGTAATAAGGAATTTACATCATCTCTAGTTTTATAAACATATGGATGTGAAAGAAAAGAAACCTTTGTTTGAAAGGACTGCAAGAAAGGTGTAAAATGATAAGAGGGTATAGTAGAATGATAGAGGGTTTGTGAAGGCTGAGAAGAATGGTAAATTGATCAGATTAGAGGATACATAGAGCAATAAAGAAGAGTTCAGGAGATGATGGATCACCCAAGGGGTTTGCACCTCTAATTGTGGCAGGAAAACAAGAATGGAATATGATGGGGTTGGTCCTCATGGTCTCTTAGAAGAAAGTGGGCACTAGAATGTAAACTCCATGAAGGCAGGAAGTTAAAGTGGGTGATAGTATATGTGAGGATGCCTGGCATAAAGTGGCAATTCACATAATATGTTTTTGTTGAATGAATGAGTGAATGCAATAGTGATTGAATGGGAGAGCTCAGGATATATGATTCAGAATATTTATATTTGAGAGTGTGTGGTCCTCAGCTTTTGTTCTTTAATGCTGGCAGTACACTCACTGGAGCATGAGATTCTGTGGTAGCTTTCTCAAGATACATGGCTTCTCAAAGGACTTGTAGTGGTTGGCTGTTGAACAGTAGGCATTCAGACAGCTTCATTTATTTATATTTTCAAAAAGGTTACCATTTACTCAACATTATTATTGAATAATGCATCCTTTTATTCTGAATCTGAAAAAGTGCCTTATTTATATATAAATACTTTTTATAACATTAGGATTATGTTAATATTACAAAATGGCAGATTGTTGCCTCTTAGAAGCTATTCCTACCTGCTAGAAAACACCGAAGTCACTGATCCAATGAAGAAATGAATGATACAAAGTGAGAGGGGCTATGGTTAGTGGTAAGTACCTTGCAAGTTACTGAGGGAGTCAGGCTTTTATTTGGAGTATTGTTCTAAGTAATTTTTAAGTTGATATTATACCTTAAAATCTCCATATTATACCTTAAAATCTCCGTATTATATTGATATTTTTATAGACATATGCTCATTCTTTACCTGTCTTATCTTTAGGCCTCACTTTATATTTCCTCAAAAGAGATCAAAGAATAGTATAGATAACTAAACAATTCACATAATATTAAGACAGGACATTTAATAAAGGTAAAATCATTAGGGAAAGCAATAGCAGAGAAGTACCTAAGAATTAAGGTAGGGTTTGAAAGGTTGAAGAAAATGGAATAATATAACAAAGAGAAAACTTTTACCCCAACACGAATAATTAGTTCAGAGACTAAGTAAAAACAGATGGACACAAAAATATAACACTATATGATTCCACCTATATAAGGTATCGAAAGCAGTCAGACTCATAGAAACAAAGTAGAATGGGGACCAAGGCTGGAGGGTGGGGGAAAGGGGAATTGTTTAATGAGCATGGAGTTTCAGATATGCAAGATGAAAAAGTTCTGGAAATCTGTTTTACAATACTGAATATACTGAGCACTACTGAACTGTACACTTTAAAATCATTAAGATGGTAAATTTTCTGTTACGTATTTTACCACAATAAAAACAAAATGAGGAATGCAGATTATCTATTGAATTTTAGCCACAAAGAAGTCATTAGTGGCCTCAGCAAGAATACGGTTTTTAGTGGTTGGGGAATGAGGCCCACTTGAGGTGGTTGAAGTGACAGGCAGACGAGGAATGGTGACTGTGTGAAGAAGCTGTTATTGTTTCACACGGTCTGGCCGTTAAGCAGAAGAGGAAAATAGAAGGTGATGGTACTTTTGTTCTTATTTTTAAGAGAAACCATAACAATTTTGAATGGAGACATAAAGCACGCAGTGGAGAGGAGAAATGGAAAATGCAAGGGAAAGCGAGCTAGATCAATTAAGCCCCCTGAGAAAAAGGGAGGAGATGGAGTACACAGCATAAGGCTCTTGTTATATGACAGTTGCCAGGACGAGAACAGAGTTTGCTGGTCCTGCAGGGTGGTCAGGATGGTAAATTAGTAAGATGGCCGCTTCACACCTCCTTTACCTGCACAGATGGCTGTCGTGCGTCCTCATGTTAGCGTAGATTGCATGATTGCATAGAAAGACATAGTGCAAAGATTATGCAAAGAGAGGCACAATTGTAAAGAAAGATAATGCACAAATGCTTTCTGTTCATTTTTCCTGAGAAAAGCAAGCCAAAAAAGACTTGTGCAAGCCCAGCTCTCCAGACATGTCTGGGAAAGAGAAAGGCTTCATACCTCTCTGGTGAGAAATAAAAACTCACTTAAGTAACAGACAAAGCAAAAGGTCTGGCTGCTGCAGAGGTATTATTAATCAGATATTGATAATTCTTTGTAACTATTTTTTTCTAGAATACTGATAATTCTGTATATTATAAAAGACATTTTTAAAGATATTTTTGCAATTCTAGTCATACTTTGAGATCAGTGTTCTGTCCCTTCTTACGCAGTAATATCTGTTTAAGCTGAATTGCAATATAGTCTCTAGAAGGAACAAAAATGTTCTAAGAAATATATGTATATTGTGAGTGAGTTCTGATTTAAAAACAATAAATTTCGTTCATGCATTGATTAAACAAATATTTATTTGTTGTTTACTTTATGGTAAGCACTTTATTACACTTCATTTATACCAGTAAACATCAGATTACTTGGCCTTGGGGTTCTAATCTATTGAGGGAGTCCAGATTTAAACAGATAACCACACAAATTGTATAATTACAATCATAACCAATTCTGTGAAGAAAAAGTACAGGGTGTGCTATGAAGCATATGACATGGGTAACCTAAGGTGATTTGGGGAATCAGGGAGATCTCCCGGAGGAGGTGACACTTAAGTTGAGGCCAGAAAGACACAAGGGAATTAACCTAGTAAAGGTGTGGTAGGGAAGTGGATATAGAAAGTGAGATGTAGTAGACTGCACAGCAGAGACCTTGAGGTGGGAAGAAGCTTGACCTGTTTCAATGGAGACCTTATGGACTGGAACAGGCTAGAGAGAGAGGAAGAGCTTAGTAAGATAAGGCTGGGGAATAGGTAGCCCAGGGTCCCAGTTGACCTTAGAGCTGTGTTGGAAGGTCTAAGCAACAGGCAGGCTTGGTTATCTATTGATAAAAGTTTACTCTGGTAGCTGTGTGGATATGATATTCTCTAGGATGCAGTATTCTCTTCTGTAAAGATCCAGTTCAGCTCTGTGTAGCGTGAAAGTAGCCATAAACATATGTAAATGAATGAATCTGGCCGTGTTTCATACAACTTTATTTATAGTTGCTGAAATTTGAATTTCATATAATTTTCATGTGTCACAAAATATTCTTTTTCTTCTCATTTAAAAAAAAAACATTAAAGAGTATGAAAACCATTCTTAGTTCCTAGGCATAACAAAGACAGGTAGGTATCAGGCTGAATTTGGCCTGAGAGTCAGGTTTGCTGACCTATTATAGGACTTATATTTCTTATCCTGGTAACTTTTTCTTTCCTATCTCTTAAATGATATTTTAGTTCTACCATGATATTTTTTTCTAAGCTGTCTACATTTTCCCAACATTCTGGTAAATGTATGACCAATTCTAAATAAAAAATGGGACTATAACCTCTTCTTTTATATTTCTTTATCTCAGTGTTAAATTTTACATTTGAAAATCAGTATGACTGACCTAGTCTATTTTTTATATACAGTCTTTTAAAATTTTTAAAAGTGGGTAATTTTGTATTTTTCCTATTTATTTTGGTGGCTTTCCTATTTATTTTGGTGTTATAATTGGTGACTTTCCTCACACTGAGTTTTTCATCTTTTCTTTACCTGATAATAGTTCTTCTAACATTTAATTTTGGCATTCAAAAGAAAAAATGATACAGACATCAAAAAACAAAATAAAAATACTCAAAGGAACACAATTGCAGGCAAACATTTGGTGTATGAATAGGTAAAATACTTTATTTATATCAAGATAAACAACATCCAGATAATTTCAGATCTAAACACAACATTCTGATTTGAAAAGAAACTCCTAGGGGTTTTTTTGTAGTGTATGATTTAGGCACCCACCCCACAAGATGCTGGAAAGCATTATGTAATGGAAATGGTACATTCAGACCTGGTTCAAATTTCATCCCACCCTGACTAGGCGTATGGTATTGGACAACTTAATTTCTTGGAGCCTAAGTTTCCCTGAAGCATGCAAAATACAGTATATGGAAATTCCCATCCACCTTTCTTCCCTGGTAAGCATAATCTTTTATCATGTGGAATTAGCCATGTTAAAAAACCAATTGGATGTAAAACAGCCTGTTGTTGGTTGTGGTGAGGGTGTTGGTTTTGGTTTTTACTTTGTACAGATAGGGAGTTGAAAAAAGAAAACTAGCAATACTCCCAAAGTGAAAGCGATGTACATTTGAAAGGTGGTATAAGTGATAAAGCCAGTACTTTTATTAATATTTCCTTTGCCTTGTTTATTTTACTTCTGAAAACTTAGGTTTGACAGTTCTCTGGAAGACCTACCAAAGAGTGGACCTCACCCACCTACAACTCCTCAGGTTTTACATATTGGTAGCCAAGTAGCCACACTTTCTAAAGTAACTACGTATTCTAGGTAGAGTTTTTCCTTCTTGATATGTCTAAATTTTAATGCTTGTGGTGAAGTAAAATACTAAAACGGTTTGACTAAAAAGGAAAAAGTGATCATAGATTACAGAACTGACATCATTAATACGTAGACAAGAAAGTTTGGCACTCAGCTTAGGAACACCGCTTTACACTGCTTTTTATATTTTTCATTTTTTGTTTAGATTCTAAGTTCTAATGTAGAGTCAAGAAATCTGTGTCTTTCATTTATTCACTGTGATTTGGAAAGTCAGCTCTCTTGAGTTTGTCATAAGTGTACTAATTAAAACATTCAACTCTTGAAAAGGAGCGACAGAGATCATTTGTTCCAGGTACTCAGACATATTCTAAAGGGATTCATGTTAATTCTTCTTATAAGATTTTGCTGGACTCTGGTGATACTAAGTCCTTTTATGTTATTATTTGTGATACAATATGATAAAGGAAATTCATTACCATTTCCTTTTCTTCTTAAAGGAAAAAGAAAATATAGCTGATTTATTTTTTAGCTAATTTTTTAATAGACAAGTTCCAGTTTTTATTTGACATTACTTCTCCCACATAGTAGCCATTGCCTCAAACATTCAGCATAATTGAGAAACTCAGAGTTGAATCTCTTGGTAACTTTATTCTTCCACTTTGCATGACAGAGTAATACTGCTCTGCCACTAATAGCAGCTTTCTTTTTTCTTTCCAGCCTCATTTTCCCCCTTTTTTAGCCATTCACAACAGTTGTTAAAACATAGTCATACAGTTCAATTAAATAATAAACTTGTAAAAAAATTATACTTCAAATTAAACAATTCTGTATAATTCATTTTAAAAAATGGCTTGTCACTGTTTCTTAATTTGCCTTCTACTTATTTGTAAAGTTATAACTAATAGAACTGGGAATAATGGATTATCAAATTCTTCTGACAGGGAGAAAAGACTTATGTCAGCCCCCACAGCCTTAGATGTCTTGCATACTCATTAACCTTGGATGAGTTTGGCACATAATTACTTTATGTTGGAAGTGACCACTTTCACATACTTTGAAAAAAAGTGATCATGGTATAGTGAGGATGTTCATTAATAACTTGTGCTCATAAATGAAGAAGAGAGACTAAAAATGTCACACTATTCATTTTAGACTTTATTTAATAAAAAAGAAATTATCAATTCCAGTTTGATAACCAATTTGTTAATCATTACAGTCCTAATGATGAAATGTTGATTGCTGTCTAGGTGTTTGATCTTTTCTGAAAGACCAAAGAAAAATAATTATTATTTTAAGTAATAAGAGTTCTGAGTATAAAATTTCTTACCAGCATTTGTGAATCTTTACAGAGCTAATTGAAAATAGAAATATAGGACATCTGCAGGGAACGTGATGTTTCTATCATATTCACTGTCACTGCTTTTTATTTTGCAAAGGCATTTGCCCTTCCCAAATAGCTTTACTCTCAATATCTTAAACCTTATTTCTTCTTCTTAGTAATATGTATTGCTGCTTCTGAATAGGCAGCTGGTTGTACCTGCTTTTCCTGAAAACATTAAAATGTCAGGCTCTGGGAATTTATCATCTCTAAGGTAAAAACCCTTAATATAGAGACATTTTGGAAAACTTGACATAACTTTCCTTCTTTATCTGCTTATAGAAATTCAAACTTCATGTTTAGGTTTATTTTCTACTTTGTTGACAAATCAATCTTCAAACGTGTGTCGTTATATGATAGCGATTTGATTTTAAATAGAATTAGAGATAGTGAACTTAAATATATTCAAAAGTGTTTGTCTCAAAAGCCGGTTATTATAGAGGATCATATGTCAAATTTTAATTTCTGAGAAAAATTGTAGCATTAGTAAACAACTTCAACTTCTGTTATATTTCTGACACATTACATTTGTATGTTTAAATATTAATACAGGATGGTTGCTGCTTTATCTTTATTATGCTACCTCTTCTCATTTTCCTTTTTGTTCCTCTCCTCTGTTTTTCTTTCCCTACCTATCAATTTAAGAAGCTCCACAACAAATGTGGTGACAAGTTCTTTGGAAGGTTTTCGAAACTTTTCTACTTCTCCTGCTAGATATAGTGCTGCAGTTCTGAGCAGTGCAGCTGCTACTGTGTCTGCCGTTATTGCTGCAAAAACCAGGTAGAACTACATGTACAATGTGTGTCTGATGTGATCCCAGTGCTTCACCATCTTAAAGTCACCTCAAAGAAAACATAATTCATTCGAAACAGCAACAGCTCTGTTGTGAGATCTTAATCAATTTGTGGACATTTTGTCTAGATTATAGCTATATCCTATAATGTTTGTTACTGATTTGCTTTAAATCATGCTTTTATCTCTTTCTATGATTGCCACTTATATATGATACTTCTCAGTTGCATGGATTATTGCATGTTGTGTGCCTGTTGACTTTTTTGGGTTTTATAATGTTTGGTTTTTATATCTGGAACAAAATCAAGGATGTATTGGTATTTTAAGTGTCTGTTGGTTTTATCTTCTCCCATAAATTGTTATTTGAGGGTGATCTAAAACCTAATTATTCTTTGCAACACTCCTTCCTCCCAATTTTTGTGGTGTTTTTTTATGCCTATTTTATTTTTGTGGTGTTTTATTTATACCTTATTTCTAGTAGTCTTTTATAGCTTTAAATGCTTTCTAAAAGATTACATTGACCAGTTTTGGTGAAAATTTAATCAATTCTATATTGATGAGTAAGATAATGTAATAGACTCTTAGCCCTTCTTTTCATCCTCTTTTTATTGCTAGTTCTACTGTCTTTCTGCCTGTCTGTCTTTATCACTATGTCTCTCTGAAAAGTTTTCAAATCATAGACTGAAAAAACTACTTTCTGCTATTGGTAGTATGATTTTTCAACTTAAAACTCTTTCTAAACGCTCAGCAGGCTCTCCAGTCCTGAAAAATATCACTCACTCCTGGATGCTCTTTGCATCAGCCCTGTTTCCAAGCCTTTAGCTTTTTCATATCTCCAGTCCTCGAGGAAATCAACTGGCTCTATCCATGTTGAGAAAACAAGGTACAGTGGGAGCGGATGACACAGTGGTGGTTTGCTGTAAAGATAACTGCTTTCTGTAACACTTAACCACCATATTAACAGGCCAGGTGAGAAAATCCTATAGCTGATTCGTGTTTTAAATGTACAATTCTAAATTAACTGTAATTTAAGTGCAATGCTAATGCACTAGCATGTTATTTTATATGGTTATTAACTTGCCTTTTAACCCTTTGTGACAATTTTATTAGCACACTTGATGTTTGGTATGAAATTATGAGTAATTGTGCAAGTATTCAAATTACAGTAGAACCCTATCTTATATTGCATGGATGTAGCTATACTAGAATAGTCAAATGTTTAGTAAGGCATACCTTTATATCTTTTGAAAAAATGAAAAAGAATAATAAAATAATTGCTTTTGTTTAGCTACTGTCTTAGAGTTCTCAAATATGAAGGTTTTACTTGGGCCACATCTAGGAAACATGGAAACTCGAAAATTAATTTTTTTCCTAAACTTTGTGATTATGCCCAAAATTATTAAGTATAATAGAAAAACTATTCAAAATGTTTATTACTAAAGGCATAATCTTATTTTATTTTAATTTTTAAATTTTCAATTGGAGTCGACACAATATTATTTTATATTAGTTTCAGTGGTAAAGCATAGTGGTTAGATATTTATGTAATTTACAAAATGATCCCTCAATTAGTCTAGTACCCACCTGGCATTACATCCCTATGCTGTACTTCACATCCCTGTGACTATTTTGTAACTACTAACTTGTACTACTTAATCCCTTCACCTTTTTCATCTAGCCCCCTCAACTTCCCTCCCATCTAGAAAGTACCAGTTTATTCTCTGTGTCTGAGTCTGTTTTCATTTTGTTTGTTTATTTTGTTCTTTAGAATCCACATATAAGTGCAATATGGTATTTGTCTTTGTCTGACTTATTTCACTTAGCATAATACCTTCTAGATTTATTCCTGTCATTGCAAATGGTAAGACTTAATTTGTTTATGGCCGAATAAAGTCCGTTGTGTATATAAACCATAACTTCTTTATCCAGTCATCTATTGATGGACATTTAGGTTACGTTCATATCTTAGCTATTGTAAATAGTACTGCAGTGAACATAGGGGTGCATGTATCTTTTCAAATTAGTGTGTTGGTTTTCTTTGCATAAATACCCAGAAGTTTAATTGCTGGGTCATAAAGTAGTTCTATTTTTACTTTTTTGAGGAACCTCCATACTGTTTTCTATAGTGGTTATACCATTTCTAGTCCCACCAGCAGTGCTTGAGGATTCCCCCTCTCTACATCCTCACCAGCGCTTGTTGTGTTTTGATTTATTAATGATGGGCATTCTGACAGGTGTGAAGACTAAGGGTATAATCTTAATTAAATAAATGTATAAAACGATTTCTTATAGAACATAAAATTAATGGCAAAGTGTACACTGTGACTATAATTAGTAAAAGCCTGATACGATGTAGGTTATTTATTGATCATATGTTTGTATCCTACCTATTTTTATGGAGATTTTCAATATACTTAATTATAATTCTGGATAACTTTTAAGGGAGATGCTTAGACAGGGAGAGATTTTGCTCTAAAAAAATCTGAAATTATATTTGTGGAATTGTGAGTGTTAAATGAGCATAAATCTTTCATTGTCAGGGCTAAGTCTGTACCACGCTTGGAGTAAAAGATCCCTTTGAGGACCTAATGGAATGTTCTATATCATCTCTCCAGAAAAGCCCCTAGTGAATTTTTTTAAAATTTATTTTAAATTATTTTTTGGGTGACATTGATTAACAAAATCCAGCAAATTTCAAGGGTACATTTAACAATAGACATATAATATAGAATTTTATGTTCCTCTTCCATAGTTAGATTTCTTTCTGTGACCACATATTTGACCCCTTTTACTCCATCTACCTCCCTTCTCCCCCTTGACTCCTACCCTGGGTAACTTCTAGTCTATTATTCATGTCCATGAGTCTCTGTTTGTTTGTTGCTTTTAGGTTTCTATCCCACATATAAGTGGTATCATGTGGTTTTCAAAATTTTTCTGTCTGGCTTATTTTGCTTAGCATGATTATCTCGAGGTCTATCATGGCCAGTGGTATGTTTTGATTAACAGCAAATGGAAATGGGGTGGGGAAAATACTGATTCTGCACAAATACCCCCTTTTTTTATTAGCAGCTCAGCTCTTATCTTTCTATTCCAGTAAGTTATTTAGCTTTCACTATTTTTTTTAACAGCATAAAAATTCTTGCATACCTTATTTAATTAGAGAAATTTAATGTTTTTATTTATCATTGTAAAATCAGGGACAACTTTAGTACTTTGTTTGTATATAGTTGCTAGGTGTAGGGCAGTCTGTCTTAAGAAGAGATAAATTACTCTAAAAGAAATGAATCCTAGATAGTTTTCCCTTACGTTAAGCATCTTGTTTAAATAAACTTATTTAAAAAAAAAGTATTCTTGCAGTTAGAGACTCACTGAACCCATTGCATGAACTCACTTCTAGAGCAGGTGTTAGTAGTTATTATCATTACTTTTTATTAAGAGCAGTTGGCACAAACTAAGTATATTTTGGTATTTGGAAAAGGGAAATGGTTGCCGACAAGATAAGCCAGTTGGCATTCTGGAAAGCAGGAACATGGTTTCCTGAAGAGACCTTGCTAATTCAGTGAGGTGGGTACCAAAAAGAGCGGTTGGGTTAGTGTCAGAGATATTTTTATCTCTGATGTTTACTCTGGTGTGACAGTAACTTTTAAAATTATAGTATAGTATAATACCAAATTTGTTTCTTTCCATTATAGTATATTTAGCATTTTAAATTTTGGTACAAAAAGTCTAAGTTAAAGAATTTTGCTTAGGAAAATACAAAAACACAATTCTGGGAGGAAGGAGACTCATGATTCCTCTATATGTCTAGGTTCTTTTATAGAGCTCTGATAGAAAATCTATTAAAATACAAAGTTGCTTATAATTATGACCCTTTCAGAAATATTTCTTTCCCACTACTTAAGAGTCTGTGTACTAGTGTATCAATTTCTGTAAGACTTTGAGTAAATACTGCTTAATTTAAATATTGATAATTAAACCTGTGATATGCAGTTAGTTGGCTTTTTAAAAAATTTAACATATAATTAGAATAAAGTTACTTTAAGAGTATTCTTGAAACATAATTTTTCCTTTGAAAATGGACTTAAAATTTCCAACCGTTCTCAATCTGCAGCTGAAATTTATTTGTTGTAATAGTTAAACAAATGTGGGAAAGGAACGTAAACTCAAGATAAATCACGTAACTGACACTGAAAGTAAATTTTTCTTTCTTTTTATTTTTTCCTTATTAGCTCAGCTGTGAAAAGAAATCTTTGTTCTATCAGTGTATTTTTCTCCATTTTCAGTTTTTGAAATATGAAACAAAAACTGTAGTATACTCTAGGTTGAATTCATATTAATTTCAGTGCTTATTTATTTGCCAGGCTAGTTAAAATAACCATATTTGATTCTTAGCTTCCCAGTTATTAGCCAAGGGTATTTATGGATTTCTTCTGTTTTTCTCATTAGAAGCTTTTGAAAGCATTTTAATTTTGTTTAGAATTTAGGTATACCTTTAACAATTTAAATTTAGGAAAATGTATATTTGCATCATGATTTCAGAAATAAGATACCAATCCTAGTAATTATGCCATACTGTATTAAATTAAAATATTTTGCTGTTAATGAATATTAACAATCTTATTTTAAATATAAAGTAACATAGTCAATGACTTTATTAATTCTGTAATATTTAGTACATGCTACCTAATGTTTATGTATTTTCTTTTAATGGTAGCTAATAGTTAAAAATTAGGGGGAAAAGGGGAATATTTTAGAGATCTAGGCATCGTGTATTCAGATATGATTGTCTAGATAAACCCTAAGATTCTGTCATTACTACATTAAATGTTTTAAGTAAATAGAGATTTATTTCCCCAGAGAATACTGAACTTTGCTGACCCATCCTGAATTTAAACAAATGAAATAGTTTTTTTGCTTATAACTTGGATTTTTAATAAATTCTTTATAATCTACTGTAGACCCTTTGTATCTAAAGAGTGCTATTTAAGATTCTAATGTCTTAGGTCTTTGGGAGAAAATATATGCAGACTATATACAAAGGATACAATAAAAATGAAAATATTTTTCGGCTTATGAGATACTTATTCCATGGGAATATTTAGAAAATATGTGTGTCATTTTAAATTGAGTTGAGGAAACAAGATTGTGTCATGCCTCAAAATTCTGAACCAAAACTATCCATAGATTACATTTAGAACTAAAATTATTAGTACAGATGAGGGGTGTTTATTTAGTAAATGTACTTATCGCTAGATATTTGAACTAGATATTTATTACAAAATATATCATTTCTTGAGCATATACTCTGCGCTCAGCACTGTGCTAAGTACTTTACATGTATTACGTGTATTACCTCATTGTATTTCATTTAATCTTAACAGTAATTTTGGAATAAAGATGGTATTTGTATCTAATTTTACAAATGAGGAAACTTGCTAAATTTAAGTAATATTCCCAACATCATAATAAAGTCCCAAATCTTAGATAGTTTATAATGTAATGAAGGAAACAAGATACATAAAGAAATTACTTCAATTAAAAAAAAAAAGCCTGGCTATTACAAATCAGAATGTAACTGTATGCTGTGCAGTTAGTATGTGCCATGAATTGAAGGAAGGAATTTCTCTACTTCTAGAAGATTTAAGTGATTAAATAAAATGCATTAATTGCTTTGCATGATACACAGTACATGATGGATATTATTGTTAGTGATACTATTGCTAATTACGAATAAAATTTGGATCAATGCAGAAGGAGAGTTGGGGTGGGAGAGGAACCTTCTATATAGAGCCTGGAAAAAATGGAGAACTGTGGACAGGGAGGAGGCATGGCCAGAATATAGTCTGTATATCAAAGAGGTAGGAGATACAATTGGACAAGTAGGTTATAGCTATATCTTAGGAGTCTTTGAATGTCATCCTGAAGTGTGACTTAGCCCTCCAACCTCTAAATGGTTAAATTCATTCCACAGCACTTTTATCCTCTGCTGTTCAGGCCTCTCATGAAAGGTGGTGTTAAGGAACAAAGTTTTGCCTTTGGATGATTTTCTGTGTTAGGAGGTACTTCCTTTTATTGAATTAAATCTGTCTCACTGTAGATTTGACAACTTTAGGCAAACAAAATATAGCTGTATTGAGTGAGTTTACTGTCACATAATTGAGGATTGCTGTTATGCTTCTCGTGAGTCTTTTTTAATATTCTGGGCCAATATTAGCAGTTCCCTCAACCAAATTTCATTAGGCTTGGTATTGATTTCTTATCATCCTGGTCACTTTCTCTGTCTGGCAACTCTCCTAGAATTAAATTTCAGTTCTTTTAGGTTATTAAACATAAAATTATAATTTGTGTTTTGTTATTTCCAGATTATGCTTTTGTTTTATCTGTAACATTTAGTATTGCTTGTTCATAAATTTTCTCAGATTTGTGACTGTATGATTATTAATTATTTTTTTTGAAATCTACATTAATAATTAACCCTAGAATTAAAAGGACATATACTTATGTATTACTTTAAAAAATCATTTATTTGAAATGTCTAAAAATATTGAAAATAAATCTTATTATTTAAATACATTAATTCTTCTCACATGTCAAGTTCATATTTTGTCTTAGAGTATGCTAAGCACTTTGTGCATAATTATCTTACTTAAGCCTCTTGAAACTTTAATGAGCAAAGTATTATACCCATTTAAAATTTAGGTACTTGAGGCTTAGAGAAGTAAAATAATTTGTTCATCACAAAGCTTTTATAATGTGCTCATAACCACTATACTATAATGCTTACACTGTTTCCATTAATGTTATCATCATGTTTATTGATAATTGTGTCCAGCATTGCCATTAAGTAAGCAAGCAGTCTTTCACTTTTAATTTGTTATAAAAATTAGTAAAGTGCTTAAATTTTTCATTGTATGGTATGTTTTTCATTAAACTGATTAAAGATGATAAAAGAAGGTAGTAACTCTATTACACTTGAATTTGAAAGAATAACAATAGGGAAAAATGTTTCAAGAAAGTTAAAATAGCTCTAGTATGATTTTTAAAAACTGTTTAGCATCAGAGGTGCCCCAAGTCTACCCCAGGTTTGATGATTCACTAGAAGATTTACAGAACTCAGTATATAGTTGTACTCATGACTAAGATTTACAAAGCAAAATCAACAAGAGAAAAAGGTATGTCGGACCAAGTCTGGAAAAAATGAGACTCATGTTTTTAAAAGCCCTCTCCCAGTGAAGACACACAGGATGAGCTTCATTCCTACAGCAGCAAGTTATGACAAAACATGCAGAGTGTTCTTTACCAGAAACTGCCTAAGACCAGGTTTTTACTGGGACTTGTTACGTAGGTACACTGTGCCTAATTCATAATGAAATTCCAGACTCTCAGAAGGAAAGAAGGGTCTTCAGCATAAACAATGTTGTTTATATAGTTTAGGCACAGTGAGCCACTCCCTCCTGTCTTTTTAGACAAAGTTTTATGTGACTGTAGGGAGCTGTTTACTTGTCAAGTTCCCAAATGCCATCCAAGGCCAACTTGCAAGTAGGCCATCGAAAGACTAGGCAGCCCCAGGCCTGCTTTGTTAGATGTTATTCAAGATTCAAGAGTTGTTGGAGAAATTAGGTATTCTTGTTCATTTGGTAGTATGGTGGATGTGATTGAATTTGAAGTTTCTTTTCCTTGAAATAATCTCAACCTAAACAGTATAATTAAGGGTATTTATTTTATTGATGTCATTAATAATAAGATAGTATTAAGATAGTATTAAGTAAGATCAATAAAGATACTATCCTACCTTTATTGATCCGTTGCTTTCAGATATTGAAGAAATTGAGTTTACATGCATAGAATTTTTTAAGCAACTAGTGCCTCAGTTTCTATTGAAAAGTTAGTAGACTGTGTTATTATTGTTGTTGTTATAATAATAACTGTTGTTATATTTCAGTTGAGAGAAATTACTGTAGTATTATTCCAAAGTGCTTTTTTGTCATTTGAGGTACTTTAAATTTTTTTTTAGAAATGATGATATATAATAATAGGTAACAAATAACCAGCCATATGATCTTCTAAATCAAACTGGAACCAGCACAGATGAGCCTCCTGTTAAACAAGTAACTGATTGAGAGAGAACAAGGGCAGTCTTGTCTCCTGTTTTCCTTATTAGGAACCCAGAACAGTGGAAGTTCTGTTAGACTGAGGATGTTGTCTCTTGTTTACCACTGTATGGCCAGTGCATAGCATAATGCTGGCATATAGTAGGCACTTAAATATTTATTGAGTGAATGAGAGAACGTGGGTATGTGAGTGAAAAGAGTGACTGGTGAGATGTCAGAGAAACTTAGTTCATAAAATACTAGAAGAATGTGGAAAAGGAGAAATATCTGTGCCATTTCATAGAAATTATCAGGGATTCTTTAGTAATTGTTTTAATCTAGATGATTATGTGTTGAGAATAGAGAGGAATAGGAAGAGGAAATTAGCTTATTTCAAAGGATTGGCTGTATAAGTTTTTCAGTAGCCTCATTTCTCATGGTAGACCTCTAAAGAGAATTTCCAAAGTATTGAACAAATGTAATGTGACTCCTTTCCTTTCCTATTCTTTTTTTTTTTTCTGTTTTAAAGAGAGGCAGTCCCTGAGTTATAGTTTTAGAGTTTTTTGTTTGTTTGTTTGTTTGTTTTACTATCAGTTAATTAATTACTATTTTTGTTTTCCTTAGAGAGTCAACAGATTTAGAAAAGAAAGGATCATTGCTCTGGTCAGATTGCTACGATTTCACCAAAAATGTTTTATTTTCTTTTCAGCAATACCCAGGAGCCTTCTCAGCATTTGGCTCCATCAGTAGCTTCAGCACGGAGCATGCCTGAGAGGGCAGGAAGCCCAGCCTCTGCCAGACCAGGGGTGGCTGGTCTCACAACTGCTGCTGCCTTTAAGCCTGTAGGATCCACCAGCACCATCAAGTCACCAGGCTGGCAACGGCCAAACCAAGCAGGTATGCCAAAGAATTCTCTTGCATTTTGCTTTTCTTAAGTGCAATTATGAAAATGTTATTCTAGGGTATATGATAGAATTGGTGGAGCCCATTCTCAACCATCTGGGATTTTAAACAGACTGCACAGGATAGCTGTAGCTATTCTCCTCTCTGAAGTGTTTCATAAACATTTTCTCTGTGTGCTTGATACAATTGCTATTTGCTCTTCCTAATGATAGAATTAGGCATTTCCTTGTTTCCCAGATTACTTAGGAAGCATGTACTGAATTATAAATTTGGGGTCTTATTATCGAACTATATTGTTGGAAGGTTATCCTTGAAAATATAACATTTTAGTTTCTGATGATCTATACAAAATAACAACAGAAGCATTTATTGCCATTAAACAATTATTGAAGAAAGACCTTTTATTTCTCATCCTGAACATTTATAAGTCAGAAGCAGGAAGAGGACACAGTACTAGAAAGAGAACTTTAAAATGGTTAGTATAGAACAACTTGGGGTCAGTCTGGAAACCTGGATTTTCATTCACTTCTACAGATAAATAGCTTTAAGTAAAGTTAGTGAACCTCTTTGACCCTCAGTTTTCTGCTCTGCAGAATGTAAGGAGACCAAATGATCTGTTTCTTTCAGTGTGAAAACAAAGTTTACGACGATAGGACTAAAGTACCTCTCTTAAGAGGACTATTATTAAATGTTGTCAGTCCCACACTTAGGCTTCACCTCTTCCCA
The DNA here is from genome assembly GCA_004027375.1 of Macroglossus sobrinus. Classification (NCBI taxonomy): domain Eukaryota; kingdom Metazoa; phylum Chordata; class Mammalia; order Chiroptera; family Pteropodidae; genus Macroglossus; species Macroglossus sobrinus. The sequence continues at coordinate 816,012 of PVKZ01000372.1, forward strand.
TGCTTCACCCTCTCCCTGGATGATCTCTCAACAATATTTCTTTTATTATCTAACCACTGATAATTTATAGTTCTTTCTCTCCTGAACTTTACATTCGCAAACCCTGTTGACATACTTGCTGTTTTCAGGTGGCACCTCAAAGGCAACATGTCCGAAAATGTTATGACCTATCTCTGGAATGGTACATCCACCCAGTCACCAAACCTAGAATTGAAGCTAAAGACCTCCCACTCTCACCCCCTGGCCTCACAGTACTTAATGCCTATTGATTCCACTTTTAGTATTTCTCAAATTTTTCTCCTCTTCATCACCTTAGTTCAGGCCCTTGTCATTGCAAACAACTTGTAACTAATCTCCCTACTTCCTTGTCACCCAGCCTGTCCTCCATATTACAGCAAGTGCTCTTTCTAAAACTAATTTGCTCATGTCACTCTACTGCTATAAATGCTCTATTTAATTTATCATTTATATGGGTTCTTTCATTCTGGCCCCAACTAACTTTGCAATTTCATCTCCTGCTGCTCCCAATTGGATATGACCAAGACTATTTTAAAGAAAAGACAATTTTATTACTTTTGAATACTTAAAATATTTAGACTAATATCATTAGTCTCTGAAATTTCTGGACTGTTAATTAACCTAGCAAGACCTTTTTTCTTGGTAAAAATTCTGACAGCTCAGCCCATTCATTTTAAATTATTTCCATTTACTTAAAGCTTACTCATGATGATGGAGATTTGCTTTAATTATTTTGTATGTACATTGGAATATTGAAAGTATCTTTCAGAAAAATTTCTGATATATTAATTGGAAAGGAACAGAATGTTTCCTAAAAGAGAGAGGAAAAGACAAAATTTCTGAGGTAGAAATTGAAGGAAGGACACAAAGTATATGTACTGTGGAGGACAGAAAATATATGTGTTGCTTTTGGAAATTCAGAAACCATAGTCAAAATATCATTCTGCCTATTAGACTGTAAAGAGGAAATTCCAATCTATGTAGAATTCCTGGAGAATACGTTATGGCAAAATTACCTCAAGAGGGCGACAAAATCCTTTATTTTCTAAGTCTAATTTGTTAAAATAAGAAGCAGGCAAATAATAGTGCAACTATAATCATGATTCACCTGGTTAGTATTTAAAATACTGTGCTCTTTACAAAACATGTCAGTGAATTTAATTTCAGCAAAACTAACAGTATAAAACATTATACATTATATAACATTATAAAGCATTACTATTATAAAAAGAAAATATGTTTTTCATTGTGAGACCATAATTGAATTACATCATGATGCTTGGCTCAAATCAGAAAACATTTGCAGAACTCCTGCTGTTTATCTTGCATAGGTGCTACAACTGATATTTAATAAGTTATTATGTTATATAAAAATTGTTTTACACTATTTTGTAAAAATTGTAAAATAAATTCCAACCACTCAAATTCTTTTATTCTACTCTACTTAATAGTTTACCATATTTAAAAAAAGAAAAATCTCAGAATCTACTTTTAGTCTTATAATTAGTTTCAAGGGCTTCGTAATCTAAATAAAAAGTTTTTTGGATTTAGAAGGTAATAGCTGTCTCATTATGGGCTCTTATGTTCTTCACAATTCACTTGTGAAACTGCAGTGTCAACCAAAGGGATGCAAAAGCTAGAAAGCCAAGTTGTTGGGCCAGTGTGCGCTTGGGCAAAGCATTAAGGCCGGTGGTGTTTCTTCTTTTACCCAGAGAACTTCAGGCTTCTCTCTCTTGATAATTCACAGCTTTGCTCTAGTGTAGATAAAAAAGAAAAAAAAATTATCTCCTTCTTTTCCCATTGCCAAAGACTGATTATTACCAGTGATGTTATTTAAAAAGAATTTCTATAGTTGGGTGGGACAAGTACGATCAAAATCACTAAATTGTCATCTGTGACCCACTTAGTTGATCCTGAAGTCAGTTTAATGGATCATAGCCAGTATTTAGTTCATACCAATGAAATAGAATAGAAAATACAAGAATATTTTAATATATTAAGGATAGGTATCATGTTATGAAAATGTGGGTTTAGTTTATATTTGTGTATGTAAGTAAGTGTGTTTATATATATATATACATACAAACACATATTTGAGGTCAATATGTAAAGTATATTTTATGCTATATTTTATAATTAAAAGGTTTGAAAGTCATTTATTTACATAAGTATTTTAGACATACTTTTTCTATTGGGTGATGACTAGTGTAGTTGGGAAACAATAACTTTAAAGAAAACAACTGTGTTAAAAGGGCTAATTGAAATTTTAAGGCTTACTAGTATATTCTGAATCTGTCATGGGTTTCTGGTAATGTCCACTGAAATTCTGACTTTAAAAATCTTAGATCATTTCATTTCTGGTGTTATATTGCCTATGTTTTCTAAAAATCTTTCAAGAAGACAGGAATGCTATACCAGTTGATAAATAGAAACTACATGTGTAATAGCATTATAGTGTAGGTTGGATAACTTTTTCTCAGGCATAATTTTTAGCACATATCACCATGCATACACAAGCTTGCCAGTGACTGACAAAGAACTAAATATTTTAGGATGCAAAATGTTCAAAAGTTCAGAGTCTGCATGAAAGTATTAAGACACAAAGAAGCAAGACTCCAAGCTTGCGTTTTATGTAAGCTTGCAAAACTACTTCCTCCTTGCCCTGTATCTTTGGTTAGACTTTGATAATACAGATGCAATAGTCCCTTTAGAAATGTTGACTTGATCTAGAAAAATACATAAAAGATGAGATCTTTCTCGTTATTTTTCAGAATTGGGGATTTGTACTTCTTTTTAAAACTTTTAATTCACTATATTTGTATGTCTAACATTTTATGTTTGAAACCTTTATATTGTATACAATAAGTGGTTAGATATTTTTAAAATCTTTGTAAATTTAATGGTCTAATTTAAAAAATATGTTTCTATGTTTATGTAGGTGACCTAATTTGCTATGTAATGTTTTTCCTAAGATTCTGTTTAGGCTATGGACACCAGATTAGGTAAATTTAGTTCATCTGATGCAAGTATATGTATAAAATATTGCTATCTTACCAAATATAGTCAGCTGTTTTACACAAATCTAATATTAGAGGCATGAAGAGCCGCTACATGGTAGAAGCACATGTTTTCTAACTTTAGTTTAATTGTATACAAAATGAGGATGACTAATTCATTAGAATAAAACAGTGCTTTGCTAAATTAGGCCTATTTTTCATTGAACCCAGTTTGCTAACTGGTGGTGGCCCTGGAGAATAGGAACGTCTGCCCCATGACGCTAAAGTTCAGATATCCAGAGATATTCCCCCAATGGAGCATTTTATGCCTTCAGTTTCTTTTACTATTAAAATAAGGGTCTAAAAAAGTCCTTTATAGCATTGTTGTGAAAGTCAAATAATATAGCAAAATGCTTGATACATGAGGGTACTCAAGAGAGGTTAAGTTTTTACCCCCTTTCTTTATAGTGCAAGCATTAATAACTTAACCTGTTACTATCTAACAAAATAGTTCTCATGTGACTTTCCTGTTTGAAAATGTTTTTGGCTGTCTGCTGCCCAAATATTAAATGTTTAGCTTCTTAACAGGGCTATGAGCCTCGTGCCAGCCTTTTCCAGCTTCATTTTGTAGTGTCGTTCCTCATGGTTCCTATAGTCCTGTCCCACTAAAGTTCATGAGCTCCTGCCATTCCTTGGGCACACACCTCTGCGCTTTGTACAAGCTGCTCCTTTTATTTGAAATGTTTTTATACCCTCTGCCCCTGAAAAATTTCTATTCACTTTTTAAGACTAGGTGTCATCTCCTTTGTGAACATTTCTTGAGCTCTCTTAAATAATTGCTTATTCTTTTATGTTCCTACAAAATTTTGATGATGGATCTATTATAGCATTGAGCACATTTATTTTAATTGTTTACATATGTCTTTTACCAATGTTTTTAGATCCCTTTAAGGACAGGGACTAAATCTTACTAATCTTGGTTTTATAATATCTAACTAACACATCTGGCACAGTTTCTTGGCCCTAAATAAAGGTCAGTGAGTGAGTAAATGAGTAGGTGGATAGGTCAGTTTGTCTTATTTTGTACATCTTTATAGAATTTGAGGGATTCACAAGACATTGTTCTTTCCTCCTGTTAGACTTGAAATGCCCACAACAGTCATTGTACATAAGTGGACGTGCTGTCTGTCGAAGGCTGCCACTAAAAACTGCATATACTGTTTAAGGAGAAAGGGACTCCACTCTCCCTGAAGCATAAACTCCTGTACGACTTAAAAGTTGTGAACATAAGCAGTGCTGTAATTGGTACTATATTAATTTCCAGTGATTAAAAATTTAATAATAAATCTGAAACCAGATGATAGCATGTTCCCCCTCAAATAATGTGAGAATTTATGGCAAATAAGGAACCAAGCAGCAGAGTGCAAATCAAATATTAGGGATATTCATCCATTTTGTCACTGTGGACAAATTAACTTAGATGCAAAGTGCCAGTAAATAACAGAAATCAGCAAAAAAGATGCAAAGGGTTAAATTAGAATACAAGATCCAGGTCAGCGGTGTGGGGTTTGGGTCATTGAAAAGGAGAGAAAGAGCCCAATAAAGTTTCAGTGATTCGGTCTTGAGGTAGAATATGTATTTGTTTATAATGGAGTCGTATTTTATTCAGGAATAAGGTGTTAATTTTTGTGCCTAAAGCACAATCACAAGACATCAATACCCATTGAATATTTTTAGGAAGAGGCCAAGTTTGAGAGGGAACAACATATGCAAAAGCTCTCAGAGAACTTGGCCTCTTGGAAGAAGGGCACGTAGCTCAGTATGTTCAGAACGGTATAGTGGTCAAGCAGGCAAGTGGGATAGGTTAATGAGGGTCTGGTCAGAAAGGGCTGTGAAAGTAAGGAGTGTGGATTAATGTGGAAAGGAAGCTGTTAAAAGATTTGGAAATTAGAAAGTTAACACAATCAGATCTGCATTTTAAAAAGCTCAATCTAGTGTTAATGTGTTTAAAAGATCATTATGACCGAAGATTAAAAGATTAAGAGTGGAGTCTTAGAGACTCTTTTTAAGAGGTTTTTGAGATAATCCAGTATAGACAGGATGCTAATGAATATACCTTGAGCAGTGTCCCTGAGAGGAGAGAAGTATAAGGGGAGGAGAATGCAGAGCACTTACACTGACTGGGTTGCAAGTTCTAACCATTGCTCTTCCCGCAGGCCTAATTCCCTCTAGAGTATTGTTTATCTTCTGCTAAAATGCTGGTAGAGGATCATATTTGCTTTGGAGAAACTACACTTGGCTATACTTGGTTCTGAGTAAGTTAGGTTATGGCAGAGAGAATTGGTTGGATATATCTTTAGGATTTATATATAATGTGTCTAGTTACGAAATATAAATCTGAGTAGATTGCATCTTATACTTGAGAAACAAGTTACAATTTATTTTTATAACATAACTAGTCTATTTTTGTAGCATTTCCTCAGGCAAGTGCATTTCCCCCAAATCAGCATTTTTTTTATGTACTGACTTTCAATTCCTTATACCTACAAATATGAGATTAGTAGCTTTGGCATGATCCTCAATGCACTGTTTGCCTTTGCAAGAAGCACTTGTGCTATATGTTACCACAGAAATAAACATTATGAGATAAAAACAATGTTTCTTCTAAGACAAAAGAAAAATTATATAGAGCCTCATTGGTCAAAAATTAAGTACTTATGTTGTCCTCTGTATGTAGTGCAGAACGCTTTAAGTCCATAGATAGGCTTTTAATTTTTTATTATTCATTACAGATTTTTTTCTTCCTTTTTCCACTTCTAAAATATTTTGATTTTGAGAGCATTTATAATGATACTTAAGTATATTTACATTATGATAAGTATTTAATAAATAACTTATAATTTCTTACTCAGAAAATCATTGAGCTATACAGTATTTGTTAATACTGTCATTGCTGTTTTCCATAGAGAAGTGACTTTATTTCATAGAGCCGTTGAAAATAAAAAGCTTTGTGGTTTCCTTTTGCTGTTTTCATAAGCAGTTCTTATAGCATGTTAAAATAATGCTACCTTCACACTTTAATTGTATGTACACACAACTCCATGTATTATTATGTCCCATGAAGTTGGCAAGAAATTAGTGTTTTGTTTTTTTTTTTGTCGTTGTTAAATGTGTCCATGGAGGCAGACATTCTACTGAAGAAAGTAAAGGCATTTAGTGGATATTATGGTGACATAGTCAATACATTAGTAGTATTTTATCATTTAATATTAGACATTGTCAAACTCTGATACTCCCTATTGAACAAACATTAATTTCCCTGTATTCAACTTGTCATTATATTTTTAATATGTATCATGTAATATGTACATAAACTTTTTATTAGTGAATTACTTTTTTCTTTATGAAAGTTTTAAATTATATAGTAAAAGGTTCATAATTGAAAGTGAGATTTATAAAAATGGGGGATTTAAAAAAATATCGTGCTTTTAAGAAACACAGTAAACTGTAAATAGAAAAGTTGGGATCACTTGAAGGATCTTATGTTCAAATCAAAAAGGGAAGAATACACAAAATGAATAGTTAATTTTAGTTTTGTTGTTGTTGTTGCATCCTATCTTGGGAAATACTCACCATTCTCATTTGGACATTTGGAACTCAGGAATATAATAGGTAGCCTTGAAGGGAGCACACAACCCCATTTAATGGTAAAATGGTGGGTATCATTGATTAGTAATAATAATTACTAATAACACTAATCATATTTTATCATTTAACAGACATTAGACATTGTATAACTCTTTCGATTTTTGAAAGTATCTTTTTATTCAGAGTGTACAATAAGATAATATCATTAAAATTTTAAATGGATATCAGAGTATGAGAGAAGTCAGAAGAATTGTCCAGAGCTATAGTGATTTGAACTCAATTATTTTATCTAACTGGTGCATTTTTTTGTATCATAAGATAATAGCAGTGAATATATTTAAGGAGGACTACCTCTCTTAGGGATAGTGTGGAAAAGATTTTTGCCTTGCATAGGAAAGATAAACTAGTGACTAGCAACTACTAAGATGTTTCAAATAATTTCTTTGCATCTAAAGTCCATTTTTAAAATTTTGCTGAGATTCTTTATCATACCTTGTCTCTAGTATGTGCTACATTTTAGCAATTTAAAGAAAAGCTTATTTATTCATTATGGACAGAACTTTGGGAAGATTGTTTTTTTTTTTCAAGGAAGACTCATATATTTGTGAGATCTGATTAGATCAAAGACTGAATGATGTGCATCTCAGTTATAAGTGGATATAAATTCTATCTTTTATTTGAAGTCTAAAGGAGATGGGGGTGAGAAAGGAAATTACTGTTTCTACAGCCATCCCAAATTTCATTGTAGGCTTTACGCTACAGTAATAAATCGAGATAACTAGATTTGCCTAGCAAAGATGGATAGATTTATTGGTTTCATTTTTAAATTTTTATATGAATAAGTAAGCTGCTACCAGTTGTATATGTTTCATCTCTTCTAATAATGTTTTATTGCTATCTGCTCCCCTGTTTTTTAATATCATTAAACTAAATAGTCCACTTGCTATAAAGGCCTGACTGTAACTGTCCATTGTCAAAACTATGGTGTGAAGTGTGTATATATGTTCTTTCTCTTTGGATAACAAGTAGATTTTTTTTTTTTAGAATCAAAGTAACAACCATTAATTGCTTTCTTTCTTTACTTCTAAATATCTTCTTATTGGAATTTATTTTCATGTTGGAAGCTTTCCAGTGCTTATGCAAGTGCATGGTTGTGAAAACTCTTCTTTCTTCACATTTTCCTTTCATCCTGAGCTGAAAAAATAAATCTTTTATATGGGAATATATCTAGATTTATTCATATAAGCTTTTCATGAAGAATTATTACTTTTTGATAATTGGTGCACATGGTTTATACCAGAGGTTAGCAAACTGTGGCCCTTGGTCACATCTGGCTCACTACCTCTTTTTGTAAATAAAGTTTTATTGGCACATAGCCATGCTCATTTGTTTACATGTTGTCTGTGGCTCAGTATGTTGTCATATTGTCGGGCTCAGTAATGTCATATTGTCGTGTTACAATAGCGGAGCTAAGTAGTTGCAACCTTAACCACATGGCCCACAAAACCTAAAATATTTACTCTTTGGTTGTTTACAGAAAAAAAAATTGCCAACCCTAGGTTTAAAGCAGTGGTTCCTTTTTGGCACCGGGGAGAGAATCTAATGCCTGATGATCTGAGATGGAGCTGAGGCAGTGTTGCTAGCTTAGGGGAGAGGCTGCAAATACAGATGAAGCTTCGCTCACTTGCCTGCCACCACTCACCTTGTGCTTTGTGGCCTGATTCCTGACGCAACATTGACTGGTACCGGTCCATGGCCCAGGGTTTGGGGCCCCTGGTTTAAATCATAGGAATAAGAAAATTTTTGTTTGAAAATTCTGCACAATAGATGCAGACTTTATTGGGGGCCATGAACATCCGTGATGGCACTAATAGTAAAGTACTCTGTTGCCTATTTGCCTGTGAACAATACTCATAAGAAACTCTTTTGGGGTAGGAATCTTATTCTTGGGTGTATGTTTCATACCACAAGAGTTTCTAGATCTAAAGCATTGTATCTATTCTCTAAGTAGCTGTTTAATGAATGGATACTTTTATTTCTTTTAACCATGTAAGGGAGTGTAATAATAATTAACACTTATGAAACAATTTTTATATATCCAAGGGGCTGTAAGTAGACCCTTTACCTCATTTAACTCTCTCACATCTGAAATAGTTGTTATTATTGCTTTATTACAGTTGAGGAAGCCAAAACCTAGAATGATGGCATTTCTAAGTTCACACAAATTAGCAGAACTAGGAGCCCAAATTTATCTTAACATCTGATATTATGCTAGGTGTATAGCTTCCTCCAGCATAAAATAGCTCACTAAATGTTTTCCACTTTTAAAAGATGTGGAATTCAAGCATAACTTTGGATAATGATAATTTTCATTTATTTTAGAGATCTAATGACTTTAATTGAGAGAGATAGCATAGAGAATTAATAGTAGTAACAGAAATGTAAAAAGTATCCCAGGTTTTAAGTTTTGCCGTTGTTGATATCGCTTAACATGAGAAAATGTCCTTAAACTTTTTTTCCTTTTAAGCTTCAGGGTTTTTGTTTGTTTGTTTGTTTGTTTGTTTTTTACTTAAATGAAAAGAATTATATTTATATGAACAATTCAAATCTGAGGTATCTTTCTCCTTTATTTCTGAGATTAGGTTGCTTTCTCACTTCTATAGATGAAGATCGGTAAGAAAATGGTAAAAGCCAAGCTCGCTTGGGTTTCGTGTTACTTGAAAATAGGGTATATCAGAACTTGATATAATGTGAGTGTAAATAATTTTAATATATATTCTTACACTTTTCTCATCCAAATATAAGCAAAAGTCTGCGAACTTAATGTTTTAAATAACTTCTTAGTTTACAGAGTCTGTATGAGTTCAACAGTGATCCTCTTTAGTAATCCTGAGATTGTGAATCATGTATCAGATTTGTTTTCGTTTTTTAAAATATTTTGGTATTTTTCCTTTTTTCTTTTTTGTTTCTTTTCCTTTTTTTTTCATACACTCCTTCTCCTCCCGCCCCCGCCCCCCACACACACACACACTTTTTAACATGAAGCACGTTGATTACCCACAATTAGATCATGGGTTTGTCTTCCTGTTACAAAATATGAAATTGGAACAGCGATACCGAGATTATTTAGAAAATCCTACATATAAGTGAAAAATAATTTATTGATTTTTCATTAAGCAGCGGTGAAACCAGATATTTTAAATCTTATGTCTTTATCTGCAAGGTACAGACTGGGTTTCTTACTTGTCACTCTGACCAAATGGAAGTTTTCTTTGTGAGGTCAGTTAGTAGGAAGGAAAAGTCTGTGTATCCTGAATTTTCATGATGTGTGATGCAACAAATTAAAAAGAAGAGAACTGAGCCTTATCCAAGTCCCCACACTCACTTTAATTAAGACATTCTAGATCCAGTTTAATCTGAGTTCTTAAAGTTGAAAGGCTAGTTGCTAATGGAAGAAACTAACCTCCTGAAGTTGCGGAAATACTTGATACTTAGCCTTGGGCACACCTGTTCCAATTCTTTATGGCACACATACCAGCATTTGCCACAGCCCAGAGAAATGATAATAGTTTAATCTATCCAATTTTGCTTTTAATCATTGAATTTAAAAATCCTTGATTCCATTTAATAAACTTTGCAGAAACCTCTCCAGAATGTACTTTCTTCTGATCTTAGATCTTGGCTTAACTTTAAACCTTTTCTATTTGTACTGGATATGATTTCATGCCTGGATTATGGAGAGTAGACTGTTGTTTATGCTTTCAACATAAAGAGCTTGACAGACAAAATGCACAGATTCTGTGCTTCTCTTGGCCACCATCTGTTTGAGATAGTTGGGGACAGGGCAGAGAAGAAAGTACTCGCTGGCACAGTAATATGCAAGTGTGTTGCCATCACTGCCACCCAATTTAGTATGTGTAAAATTTCTTCCATGCCTTTGTGAACATATTCTCTGAGATGTTGAATTATAATACTTTATCTCCCAAAGGGTGCCAGAATGTCACTTTGATGTAGCCCAGTTATTTATGTGAGCACAGCATTAGCTTCAGTGTTTATAACAGCAATGGCCTTGGCAGTTGAGCCAGTTGTTTTTCATACCGTAAAACCTCACATATGACTTCTGTCTTGTCAGGGCTGTAACTATTTGTCTTTTTTTCTTTTGGTGGTGGGAACATTATTATTCTTGATAGCCTTATTTCTGACTTAAAAACGAAATATTAAAGGATTTAAAAAAATACATAGTATGGTTATCCCTAAATTTACTGCTTCATAACTTTCTCTGCTGATCGATCTTAATTTAAATGTAGTAGTTGAAATATTTATACCAGTATGGAGTTGTAGAACAAAATAGATTCAGCATTCTGCTTCAAGCCCATTTGTCCTTAGCAAAGAATTAGATCTACAATTATATTTCCCTTTCTGAAGCAGTTGCTATAAATCCTCTTATATGTTCTCAAAACATGAAGTATCTAGCCTTATATTCATATGTTTATTTCAAAAACTTTATAGCCATTATTGTAATGGCTAAAAAGTATGGGCAGCCAAGTTTAGGAAAAGAAAGTAGCATCTCTGAAGGAAACTAAACTAATCTTCTGCAGAATACAGGAAGGGTTTTAGAGTGATAATCTAAGCTGTTAGGTACATCAGGGCAATTAAAAAACAATGATTTCATACATTATTCATAAATCTATCCTGTCAGCCTCATTCAGGACATTAAAATAGAAAAAATTTATCATCTCGATTATCACTATCCCCTCCTAAACTGGCCCGGAAGTTAGTACTTTCAGGTTTAGATCATATTTGAGATCTTCCTTCATATTTCTGGGGTCAAGGCAGTGATTGGCAAAGAGCTTGGCTCATAGTAGGCACATAATAAATATTAGAAGGGTGATTGCATGGAGACATAGGCTTTGGAGTAAGACAGATGTGGTGTTGGATCCCAAAAGTGTCCATTTTCTAATTTTGGTTGCCATGATGCTCTCTCCTGGTCTTTTTCCTGCCAGTCTCTGTCCCCAAAGTATTTATCTTATTTGCCATATGCCTTAAGAGTTCTTCTATTTCATACCACTTTTTACCTGAGCATTAACTCCCACAGCCTCAAACATCATCAATATGCTGAAGACTCTGGAATCAGTTCTTCTAGCTCAGATCCAATAGACACAGGAGATAATCAGAAAAAAATTAAAAATTGATTGTTTGATGATGTTATTTTAGGTGCAATAATGGTATTATGGTTACTTTTTTAAAAAAAAGAGTCTTAGGGATCATACTAAAATATTATGGATTAAATAATAGATATTGAATTTGCTTCAGAATAGTTCAGAGATAGCAAGGCGGTGAGTGGGATATAGATGAAACGATCATTTATGAGGTAATACATTTTTAAAGCTTGATTCTTTCTCTTTATTAAATTTTACTAGTTTTTAAAATAATGAATTGTTCCTTAGCATCTTGTAAAGATGATCAATGCAGTTTTTAAGCAATTCTAGAATTATTGTGAGCTCATGGATTTAAACATATTCATTTTGTAATCCTTTATAGTTATTATACTTATTAATGCTCAAACTGTCTTATCTGCTTCGTCAAGTCTATTTTATAGAACTGTAGTAGTCTTTGGTAGTTTCCTTGCTTTCTAATTTGACAAGATAGTCTAGACAGTCATTGTTCATTTTTTGTCCCAGTCCTAGAATCAGTTTCTTTAAGAAGACTGATTCATTTTAGTCATTTATTCTCTAAATAAAGATTTATTAAGCAATATGTCAGAGACTGTTCTAGGTGCTAGAGATATTGGCAGCAAACAAATTACAGTGTCGCTGGCCTCACAGTGTGAAGAGATGGATAGTAAAAAGCAATAAAAAGAATATAAAATATGTTATGTTAGATGAGCCTATGAAGAAAAATAAACCAGTTAAAGAATATAGGGAATACTGGGTTGTGGGGGAGGGGTTGCTGTTTTATATAGGATGGTCAGAGTAAGCTACATTGATAAAATCGCCTTTGAGCAGAGACCTGAAGGAAGTGAGGGAACAAACCTTGCAAACTTTAGGGGGAAAGATTTCTGGGCAGAGGGAGTAGGAAGTACAGAGGTTTTGAATCAGAAGGATGGTGGCCATTTAGAGGAATAGTAGGAAGCCAGTGTGGCTTATATAAATGTAGGCAAAGGGAGAGAGGCAGGTCCAGGTCAGGGAGGGAGCAGGAATCAGACTATGTAGGACCTTTGGTTTTAGTTCTGACTTAGAAGGGAGCTTTTGGAGTATTTTCGAGCAGAGTAGCAGCATGATCTGATTTAGTTTTTACTGGCCTCTATGTCATTGGCAAGGGTAGAAGCATGATCTGTATAGTAACTGCAATAAGCCAAACGAGAGGATGGTGGCTTGCATCAGGATGTTCTGTGGAGCTGATAATAAGTCATCAGGTGATATATTTTTTGTATTGTTGTGAGCAATTCATCTTCCAACACCAAACTTGTTTTACTGAATTGTTCAGCAATTCAAAGGCACTACATCTAATATGAGCAACATACCTTAGAAAAAGACACTTGCAACATCTGTTGCTTCTTAAATTTGTTTTTTGAGCTATCACCTCCCTGGCCAACCCCAGTTGACTTATGTTAAGTTTCTAAGTAAGATCTGACATACCTAGTACATATTAGTAATAAGAACATTTTATTTGTTGTTTGAATTGTTTGACTTGAAACACAAGGGTAAACTGCTAATTTTCTTGCCTATTCAAGTACAGTCTGTCCAGGTGTTTAATGTATACATTATAATCTTCACTACTTTTTTTTTCAAGTGTATTAGTTTAGAGTTAACAGCCCTTTTTCAACAGGATTGAAAGCAAAAATATCAAATATCTCACCTTATTTTGTTTGCAGAAAATTCACACATTGTACTACCAGGAGTTCTATTGCTCTTAATCTGTGTTTTCTCTCTGTAAACTCCTTATTTATAGAAACAAGTGCCTTTTAATGAGTTCAGCTGTTTTTGAACTGCATAGTAAATAATTAGATAATTCATAATTATATATTACATAATATAATATTTTATACATAATATTTTATAACATATATTACATATTATATAAACAGACCTCCAATGATATACTTTTGTAGCCCATACTTGGATAAGCTTGATAATCACTTGATTGGGCCCTTATAATGATTAGAAAAGAAAGAAATCTCAGGACAAGATTACTTAAAACATGTTAACTAATTTGCTAAATAATATAAACCTGAATCATCCACTGGGGGGGGAAATGCAATTAAGATATTTCTAAAGTAAAGAAATTTTTTTTATCTTTTCAAATAACATATCATGAAGATTTATCTAATAATAGGAAGTAGGTGTTCTACTAAATTAACAAATATTATGTGGTTCAATTTTGTAAAATTCCTTATCACCGGTTAATAATCTGTTGTTTAAAGAGATAATTTTTTATTTCTTTTTAGTAAATTAAATTTTATGTTTAATAAGTCAGAGTTCTGTTTGCTTTATAAAATATGTATTATACCTTATAATTCTCAAATGTAGCACTATGACAAATATTTCAAAAACTAGCAATGCAGCATATTGTCGGTATATTTTACTTGATTAATTTGACAACTTTACATATTATGTACTGAGAAAGTATTCTATTATGCTGCTAGGTTTTCCCACAAATTTATGTTTACTTAGTAAATGATAATCTGTGTAATCTTAGTTTTGACTATCATAGTGCTGGAAAACAAAAACATTGAGTAAATATGAACGTATGTCATTTCAGAATCTTAGAAGACCTCATAATTAATTATTCTAAAGTTAATAAAATATATCCTCACCAAAGGTTTAGAAAGTAGCTAGTAGCTCTAAATTTTAAGATGAGTTTTGTGGTGCTAAAATGTATTTGATAGAAAAGAAAAAAACAATTTTAAAACATGATTCAAGTAGAGTAGAGATTAGCCACAAAAGAAGCCATATTTAATGGAATTTACTCAAGATTAGGGTTAAAAAAGAAAACGAGTCAAAGATTAATTTTCTTATGTTCCTATTGTGACACTTCACTGACTCACTCATTATTTAGTTTAAGTTACTTAAATTTTTTGTGACTTAGATTCCTTGCTTATGAAGTGGGCTAATTCAGTGTTCTTATTTAATAGTTCTATTAGGACGTAAGAGGAAAAAAAACCTTTTTATTACAAATAAATAGACCATCATCTTTAAGCTGCTATCTCTAAAGAGATGTGTATTTTTTCTACCTGAAAGTAGGTGATTTGAAGAATGAGTTCAATAAATTTGAAGTATTTTAGTCACCACTACCTTTGGAAGATGTTTTCTCTGTATAGTCGTACAGTTCTTTACAGAATTCTAAAAAAAGCAGGGTTCATTTTGTGGTGCTTCCCTACTCCGAAGACCTCACCTTCTTACACCCCCACTTCCCCAAGAATCCAAGTGAGCAAAGGCCAGGAGGTTGGCAGTTGGCTCAAAAGTTGCCTGTTCCTTTGCTAGAGTAGTGAGAAATTCATTCTGAAGAAATGAAACATCATTTTATTCATACGGGAAATAACTGGGCCTTGGAAATGTTCAGGGCTTGGTAATTAACAGGCTTGTGTAGCTTTGTGTGCGGGCCAGTGTGCTAGCAACACAGTAACAAAACGGAGGTGTGAGAACTTCGATCTTATCCAAAGTGGTTAAGATGGGGCAGTAACAGAAAGCAAGGCTTTTCTTCCCAAGAAAGAAACAGCAGTGAGCTTAGTGCCTTTTTATGTGTGTTTAAGACTGTCAGATGTTTCACGTTTAAGAATGGTTTCTCATGTTAAATATGTTAGTTCCCCATGTACCTTCTCCTTGAGGCATGGGCCAGATGGATTATGTTTCATTTTACAATGACTGATGCACAATTACTACACTCTTTTATTACTAAAAATGTCTTAGTGAATCAGTACTTTAGGGCTTATGCATAGATAATGTGATAAAATAAAGGCATATGGTAGATGAAAGGGCTTGACTCTCTTTGAGGTCTGATTTTTAGATTTTTCAATTGGTAATTTTCCCACTGTTTGAAATCCTGAACCTAATCCACATTTTAAGAATCTCTGTTTTTATAGTGTCCAAAAAAAAGTGATTGGAGACTTCTCTTTTTGATTTACTTGACTAAATATTAATTTTTTGCCTTATGTTTGTAAGACAGTTTTCTGGTGATTGGGGAGAGTTTATCATTTACTTAGAAAGGGAAACATACTGCAAGATACTGATGAATAGCAAATAAATGATATGGGTAGGGTGTTATTGATGTTAAGAGGAGCATGAGAACACTTCCAGCTGGGATGGTCAGGGCATACTGGGGATGAAGATGACACTTTCATGAGTCTTGCAGAATGGAAAAACTTAAGCAGCAGAAGAGAAAGAGACATTTTATGGGTTGAGAGTCATAGAAGCAAGGGGATAACATGGCATGTTCAAGGGACAATGAATAGATATATCACATAGTGTTAAAAGGCACAGACTTGAGCCAGACTACCTGGATTCAGGATGGCCCTTTATTTGGTGTTTGACCTTGGGCAAGTTTTTAAACCTCTCTTTGCTTCAGATAAATAAAAGTCGTCGTGATCATGCCTAAATCATAGGGCTGTTACAGGATTTGATAATACTGCTGCACAAGTTAAATACTAAATATAATCGAGTATGATGTTGATGGCAGCGATGTGGGTGAGCATAAAGTACAAGGTTTTAAAGAAGATTGGAGTGAGCTCATTGGGGGTACTGGACTGTTAAGATTACATATATTTTCCAGTGGGGACTTAGAGGATGCTTTATAGAAAAGAAAATATGATCAGAGTAGTGTATTTGGAAAAAGAATTTAGCAGAAGAGGTTGAAGAAGAAACTGGCAGCCCGGAGGCTGCTTAGGAGACTTGTAATGGTGCAGGTCAGGTGACAGGAGATGGGTTCAGATTAGAGGGAAGGGACAGACCTTAGAAATACTTACAATGAAACTGTTTTCGGTGCCTGGGCACTGAGTGTCAGAGATGTAGGAGGCAGAGGGCCATGCCTGGATTAAGTGGGAGAATTCAACCATAGAGGAGTTCTTAGAAAGAGCTGGTAATGTGTACATAAAGGCAAAGTATACTTTGCATGTCTTGCACTTAAAGACAAAAACAAGATTTGGCTTGAAAGGTGTGTATCTGGTGGTCCTAGAAGAATCAGGCCTGGATGTAGAAATTGAAGACCCACAGAGGAGAGAGTTGTGCTGTGTGAGTGAGTGAGGTAATAAGGAAGAGTGTGTGCAAAGGGAATATTACAGGGATTTTCCTTTGCATTTCTATAAGAGAAAGTATGAGTTTAAGAGAACGAAAACATGTTCCTAGTCCAGTTTGTTCTCTTGAAACATGAGCAGTAATAGTGCCCCCTGGCCTGTAAAGTGCCATTTTACAGCTTGAGTGCCAGGCAGAGAACCATAGGAGATGTGCTAAGAGTTTATAAATGCTTGGTTTCTGGATCTGTACTTGCAGATCATTGCAAATGTGCTTTATTGTGGCAAGGAAGAGTTATTCTTCCCGTTATCCTAATTAATTGTATCCAATTCTGACCATACCTTTAATATATATCGTGTCAATACACACACACACACACACACACACACACACACACACACACACACACACATACACATACATATAACATATATACATTCACATACACTCCTTGTTAATTGTATTATTTACGTGTGTTCTTTTCTTAAAAGTTGTTTCTTTTAAACCTGTTTGATGTGTGCGTTTTTCTCTTCCATTACATTTTAATTGCCTGTGGGTAAGGAGATGACCTTCTGTTGGTATCAGTCCTCACGATTTCTGTATTTATTCATTTGTATATTGATTCCAGTTTATTCATTCAATGTATTCATTCCAGACCCTGTATTACTTGCAAAAGTAATGAATAAGACATAGTTCCTGCCCTAAGGGAGCTTATTATCTAGTTAGAGAAGACACTGATATGTATAGTAGAAGCAATAATAAACATTCCCAGAAAATTATAGGAACATGGAAGAGAAACTAATAAGGATTATGTGGCGGGGGCACTGGGGAGAGGTCATTTAGGGAGGACTTTTGGAGCAGTTGACTTTTGGGCTGAATCTTAAATAATAAGTAGTGGTTACTAGGTAAATAGGAAGAAAGACAGAGAAATGACATTGAAGACCCATTCACAAGAAAAAGTGAGGCAGTTAGTATTGCTGTAGCATAAGGTGAAAGGCAGAGATGGGTAAACAATGAGACTGTGGGGCAGGCAGAGACCACTGGCAGGACCTGTCAGCAGTGCTTCAAAGTATAGACTACATCCAGTGGTCAAAGAACAGGGAGATCCTAGAAATGGTCTATGCAGGGTTGTGATCAGGCCAGATTTCACTCCTCAGTGGCACTTGAGAGGATGAATTTGTGGAAGACGACATTTTGGTGGCTAGTCAAGGAGGAGAGAGATTGAAGTCCTAAACCAGGACAGTATTGTAGGAATGGAGCAAGACGGCAAAACTCAGAACTATTGTGATATAAAATCAGCAGAGCCCATTATTACCACCACAGATAAGGGAAGGGGAGGTGCTAGGGAGAGTATTTCATAGTTAATATGACTGAGTGACTGGTTGCATAGTCTTCTTAGAGAATACAAGAAGAAAGAAAATATAGTAAGTACATTTGTGTTTGTGGTATCTTCAGCACCCTGAGATTTTTAAATGTGCCTGTGGTATATTGGAGTTAAATCTAGTTATTGGTTAGCAGAGATGTCTAGATGACTAGTAATACCTCACCATCAATATTCACCTTAACCGTATCCCCTCTTGGAAGTAGAAATAACTCTCTTTCTCCTACAATATGCTATGCATGCATCTGTCATATCTCTTTCACCTTATTGTAATCCTTGAATTTCTTTTCTATTTATCTCTGTAGTCACAGTCTAGTGTTTGCATAACCTCTCTTTAAATGTGAGTGAATAGATTATTTTTTAAAGTAATATTATTATTTATTAGAAAAAGTTTATATTTGGCTTATTCTCATTTTGAATCTCCTGTGTTTTAACTCCTAGCACCTTACACTGGAAGAATCTCAAATAGTGCAGCTTCCTCAGGAGCAGTGGGACCAGCCACCTCCTCTGTGGGGCAGCCCCAGCCAAGTGACCAGGACACTTTAGTGCAACGAGCTGAGCACATTCCAGCAGGAAAACGAACTCCAATGTGTGCCCACTGTAACCAAGTCATCAGGTTGGTTGGTTTTGAAATTTCTTGGAAGTATTTAATATCAATTTCGATTTGTTTATATTCTGAAAGATTAAAAAATTTTATTAGCGAAAATATTCTTGCATATTTCTGTGTAATGGTTATTATTGAAGTATATAAGTATGAATATGTATTTGTTAGAATCTATTTTAATGAAAAGTAATTCTGGGCCCTTGAAATTAAAACTAAAAATACCAATTTGTCAGTTATTAATTTCTGTGAGAATTAAGGAAAAATAATAATTAATGTAGCCTTTTAGATAATAAAAAAATTTTAAGACTCGAAGAGACCCTGGAGACCATTTATCTGAACTTCATTATTTTACAAATTATAGAAGTGAGGACTTTCATTTAGATGAAAAATAACTAGTGACATAAAATAAAGAACTTTGAGTCCTACAGGAAAGAAGATTGGATTTTTGAATGCCTAAGCACTGCGAGATATAATTCTACAACTCTCTATGTAAGTGCTTTCAATTTTAGATTAGGTTATAACCTGCTTCTTCACATTATTTTTATCCAAATATTATTTTATTATCTCTTAAATTCCAAGTAGAAAAAAATGTTCAAAGATTTTAAGTAAGTATACTATGCTTATACTCTGAGCGTTTCATAACAAGTGGCTTTTAGAATGCTTGGAGATACAGGTGTGAGTGCTGAATTCAGGACCCACCAACGGGACACGGCTCTTTGCGAGTTGCCTTGTGGGCAGTTACAAATGGTCAGTTGAAATGACTGCTCAGGCTCTCTCCTCGTTTTTTATTTATCCTGTTTTGAAATTTATCCTAGAGAAACAGTGGCTTCTCCAAAGTTGAATAATGTTAAGACTTACCACATTTCCCCCTACTCTATTACATAATTGTTGCTTAGGATAATATGTCTAGTTAATACTTAATATGGAGCCCAAGAAGCCTCAATACTTTATTTAAGAACCAAATATAAATACTCTTTTTCTTAAACTATGTAAATAATAAATGTGTCAAGAACATAGCACACAGTGCATGATTAAAAATAAAATAGCTTTTATATTAAAAGGTAGTCCGTTCATTGTGATTTTTCAAAACTATAGGGAAACAAAGTAAAAATAAAAATTCAGATTCATATATAATTGCATTTCCTAAGATAGCCACTATTAGTATTTCAGTTCACAGTTTTAAAGCACACATGAAGACAGATGTTTACAGAAGTGGCATCTTAATCTAATGTTGTGTAAGCTGTTATTTTCCCCTAACCTTGTGTTTTCCAGCACAGTGTCCAGCACACAGGCAGTCAGTGAATGCTGGACCTGAGCAGCTCAAACATGGTTCTAGACCCACTCATTGTTCAAGTCGTGATACCGACTTGGTTAGAGTCATTTTCCCAAAAGTACTAGTCTAGGGTTACTGCCTTATAGAAATGTTTAAACTGATATAAAACTCTAGTGTGGTACTGCTTTATCCCAGTAAATAAAACCCTGTTCTTAGTTACTAACTGTATTTAGTTGTTATATTTTTTAGGTCTAATATTAATAAAGTAAAAATAAATTCCAATATGTCTCATTGTTTCCATAAGTTATGATACTTTGGTTTTATAGACTAGTATTTAGGAATTCTGCATTCTGGGTAAAAACACTTTTATGGAGATAGAAGTCACTGCATTTTTGTGTGCTGTTGTAAACAAATAATTGGATGGGTTAACAAAATGTTAAATTATATCAGTTGCTGATTTATGTTGTCCAATTATCAACTTCTGTGACATCCTGTAATCACCACTACCAGCACATCTGAAAAACTTAATATGGAGAAAGTATGAAGATCAAAATAGAAAATACATTTCCTATTTCTACTGCCTTGGTTTCAGTTTTAATGCTAGACCAGGATGTAATTTTAAATCACAACCTTCTTGTCATGTGAAGTAAATATATATTATGTTAATAACATGAATGGCCATCACTTATTGCTTCCTCATCTATTAAATTTTACATTGCTTTGGATTATCCCAGCACTTGTTATTGGTTACGTATTAAAGCTTCATTTACTAGGGAAGTTAATAAGAACAAGGATTAGTTCATATCAATATCTTATGACAGTAATTAACATAGCATATTTGCTTGGTGCTCAAAGGCTAAAGCAGCTTGAATAGATTGTGGTCAGTTCAGAGACCTAGTCAAAGCATTATTCTAGTTCTTGGCCTCAGTTCAGTATCACTTACCAAAGCAAGGAGGCATTAGATCAGGTGACATTCTCTTGGACACCTGTTTTGAAAACAAGCAGCAGTTGCAGCTTGATACTTTAAATATAGAATATTGCAACCTGGCAAACTCTGAAAAGTTTAAGGTTGTTTTATAATTTATATTGTTTATTTTCCACAGTATAATTTAGTATAATTTATATTTATTTGTAATTTATAGTTTTAGTTTATATTTATATTCTCAATATTTAAAATTTTCAATAATATTTTTTAAGTAAAGGCAAACTAAGGCAAATTTTGTATTTTATTTTATTTTTTAGCAAAGTTAATTGTTTCTGGAAAACCTCAAACCTGAATCACTGAATGTTAGTACTGAATTGGTTATCTCTTTCTTATAGAAGATCTTTTGCTTAAAACTCCACAATTGTTTTATTTGGATCTAATATTTAAAATTTTTTGGTTGAAAAGATTATGGATGTTTTACCTAAATTGTATTATTTAGGCCTTACTTTGATTAGTTAGATGCTTTTTACAGATGTGTAGGACATTACATTTTAGGAAATTCTACTGAAGCTTTGATTAAGTCCATTCATTATAGAAGTACATTGCTTCCACTTTTCCATTCATGAATAGATTGTCTGTTGGAATGCTGATATAATAGGGAGACAGAAAATCAGACTGAGGTAGCCAAAACCACATTTTAGTTTCTCTGGTAGAAAGGGTTTATGAAACCTCTAGCTTATTTCTTGACTGTTACATCTAGTGGCATTAACCTATTGACCCACTTGTATTACATGGAGTTAAATGGACCATTCACATTTAGCTTAGCATTTTTGTGAAAGAAGTAAGGGATTGATCAATTGTTATAGCCTTTTTTAGAAAGTATTATTTTTATTTACTATTATGTTTTGGCTCATTTTACCTGTGCATTTATTCTTACGAAGCATGTCCTTTATGTCTTTAAAATTAAAAGCTATAGTTGGCCTTACAGCCTTTTAAATGTAATATTTTAAATGAATTAAAGATTAAAGAAGATCAATGAAAGAAGAATTGTATATTTTTAATGTTCCAAATTGGAAAGTTTGGACATAATCCACTGGAAATGAAGAATTAAGGGTGTCAAAAATACGTTATTTTTAAATTTTAGTAAGGATCATTAATATTTCTAATTTGGGGTATTGCAAATCTTAAAAGGTAGTCACTGTGTTTCATTCATTTTTACTCTCTTCCTTAATATGTCTTTGTGTATTATTTGTGACTGTGTGTTGTGCCTGTGTTTTGCAATTTCTCCCAATAATCTTTCTATTTCGTTCTCTCCTAGCTGTGTTGTTAAGACTGCTCATGCTAGGCTTTCGCTTAAAATTGAGCATGCTATAAAACTGGCTTATACATTTTTATTATATCTAGTTAAGTAGAATATCAGATTCCATATTTATTATTGAGCATGTAAGTTTTTTTAATGTGGCCTTCTTTTTAACAATTATTGATTAACTTTTGATTTTTTAACTTTTTGTTGTTTTTAACATCTATTGATGTGGTAAGGTTTGGTCAAATAAAATTTTTAAACTATAATGGCTGGGGCTTGGAAGAAGATTTTAGGTTTACAGTTCACCATCGTCATGATCTTAAAAAGTTGGCTAATTTTCTCTATGTTTTCGTCATCTGTTTATAGAGTTAATGTCTGTCACTGAGAGTTGTGAGAATTAAATAACAAAGAGAAGCAAGAAGTAAGCATTTGATTTTGAAGTTAAGTCCTTGTTAGATTGTGCCTGTGGATATTTGCTAATCCTTTCCTGTTTGTAAGCTTTTTCTTTTCCTCTGAACTTTAACCTTAGCATCCTTCCCTGTCTCTCCTATTTTTTTTTTCTTTCCTTCTTGGCATAAGTTTCACAGAAGATAAATAGGATGAAAAGTTTTGTGCCATAGTTCCCTTCTCATAGCCAATCAGTGCTCTAACTCTCTCCCCTCCCTTCATTTTTCAGTCAACAAGTATTTAGTAAGGGCACACAAGGTGTGGAGTACTATGAGGTAGCTGAATAAACTTAATTCCACTTTGCAGTTATCCAAGCTTGTTGTTCCAGTTTGCAAACGGAAACCCAATCCTACCTGGAACGAGAGAAACTTCTTCATTGTTAATCCTGTGTTAATAAATTTGTTAAATTAGTCCCTGCTGACACAGAGAAGAGAGTACTTTGTTATATGTAAAAGATTTTATTGTTTCATCTGTATATAACTTCAAGGGCATTGATGGAGAAAGATGCTCTTTCAGCACAGTCAAGGAGTATCAAGTTAGGCCAGTATCTGTGCTGAGCGTATTTGTTTAAGAAAGGTCTGGCAGGACAAGGGTCATTTTCAGCTCACTTTTTAAAGGTGCAGAGGATGTTTCTTTATTGTGGTTAAGATTTTTCATTATTTAAATTTGATAAAGAAACTACAGAAATATCTTCAAAAGTACCCTTTTGATAGAGAATATTATTTATTTTTTGGTAGTGGGATCTATTCCAAAAAGCTTTCAAAGAGACTTTTCACAATATAAGAAATATAAGAAAACTTTCTAAATTACAAAAGGGAGCAAAAGAAAATCTTGAATGAGACTAATAAAAGTGAACACTGGACAAATTTGTCATTGAGACTAGACAAGGCCTAAAACAATGGTATACATACTTGCCCATGGTTAGACAAAATTTGGTTTTAAGCCTTATAGCAGTCAACAAGAAAAAGAAGTTAATTTTGTAAATTACTAGACACTGAGATAAAAAAAAAATCTATTGCTCAGAAGACCAAAACTGTTCTTGTTCAAAAAATCTGAAAGGAATTTTTTCAAGAATCCATGTGAAAAAGGCTGTGTGATCTAACAACGCTTTCAACAGCAACTTGGAGGAAGAGCAAAGGTGGATTTCAGAGAGCTATTCCCTGTAACAAGTCTTACTGCAGACTGATGGCATCACACACAACACTGGTCATTTCAGGAATTTGGGGAATGGGTCAGGCTCTGATTTCCCGTTCTCTTCTGGTCTGAGTTGATCTCAACACATATTGTAGGAAATCTAGAAAATGGATCCTCAATCATTTGTTCTTAAATGCCTTTTTTTTTCCCTCTCACATTCACTTTGTCAACTATTTGGTAGCACTGATAGACATGTTCCAGGAGTAAAGCTCTTTGTACCAAGCGCATACCAGCACATAACACTCTAACGCAGTGTGGAGTTTGAGGTTGACTGACTTCTTTTGCAAATTGAGGAGCCTAAGGATACTAACCTTGATAATAAATATTGTTACATGAAGGGGCCATCTAGGTTTATGGGTGAGCTGAAGATGTGTCCTAACAAAAAAATCATCCTAGTAAGTTCTTTCGAACTACTTTAATGTCCAGGCCAATGGTAGCATAAAACCCTCAAGTTCTACCATACTCTTATGTTATGGTCACAGTAAATTTAGCCTGGCAGATTTTAAAGCATATATAACCAGATACCCACCTGGGGAAAAGCTCAGAGCACTTATAAAACTGTCTAGCTTTGAGCATTGTAACTCCTTGGTTTATCATTGAGGGAAAACTGTTTGCCAAATACATATTGAAAAATGAAATGAAGGAACTTGTTGAGTAGGACTGTTACTTATAAACCAGTTACAAACTGAGGGACAGCCTGCCTAAAGTAACATATTTGGTTGATCTGTAGCCCTTTTTCTCCCGTGGTAGGACTTAGTTAACAAAGACATTCCTTTTTAGTGATAACAAAACTATAGTACCCTAAAGTTTAAAAAAAATAATAATGTACTACTTGTCTCAAATGCTAAGAGAGCTGCATGCACTAACTTATATAAAATTGTGTATTATTAATAAGACTCAAGGCAACAAAAAGGGGGTAGAAAAAACCCTCTTAACACAGAACACCTTTTAATAATTCATCAAGAGCCTTTCTTCTTTCTTGACTCTAGCAGAATTAGGTGCTACTTCTGAGTAAACATAAATGTATTTGCAAAGACTTTCCCAGTGAGAGATAGTTACCAAATATCAAGGTTTATATCATTATCAAAGGCTAAAAATTGCTTCGACTTATGATGCTTTTTACTGTGATGTTTTCTGTTAATAACCTGCCTGGAAGTCAGGTAGGTATCTGACACTTAATAACAATTACCCTGTAGTAGCTCAGTGATGATAATTGGTGGTGATGAGATCAAAGACAGAATATCAATTGACTAGAACAGTATACTAGAAATGAGGAAATTCAGCCTCTGGCCTTGACTCAATCAGTGATTTTATGACATTTGTCATATCTTGTGAACATTCTGTATCTCAGCTTCTCCATCTGTTAAACTGAATTTGTAATAACTGCCCTGGTCTATCTCACAGGAATGTTGCATGGACAAATTAGATAAGTGTAAAAGTGCCTTGGAGGTAAAGCCACTCTGTGAATAAAAATGAGTGTGATGTAGCTACTAAAAACTATGCTGCAGAGGCTAGAATGGTTAATCTCTGCAGCATTCATGACTAGATAAGGCTTCATAATGGATTCCTGTCAAGCAAACCAAACCCATCTTAATCAGTTCATGACTGTACGGTATTTAATGGGGGAAAAAATCTCTATAAAAGTTCGTTACCTTGATACAAATGTGTGTTAAAATAAGTCATGTTTGAATTAAATAAAACCTTTCTAAGTAGTTTCAAACAATCTCTAATATCCAGTTTACAGTTTCTCATTTTGGAGGATGAGAATTTGATGTGTTTTAATAAAGTTGAGAAATAAATATATGAAACAAATATGTGAGAAAGAGAAATTGACTAGAATGTTTTCTCAGGTATTAGTTATTATTTTGAAGCCTCTGACATTACCAAATTGAGATTTTTTTCTTTTGTTTATTTTTTAGAAATGTCATACTCTCATCTCTGCCTGTTTTTATTTTCTGTCACAGTTATCCTCATTCTCAATCATAATTATGATAGTCTCACTTATTGCAACTTAAAAAACATAACTACCAAATCTCTTGAAAAGAGAAAAAAGGAGGGGATATATAGCCTTTCAGTGCTCTTACTCACCTTCCCACCCACCACCCCCCTTCATATAAATGCACAGAGTTCCTTTGGAAATTTATAGCATCCATGTATTCAGTCCTTGAGAAAGATAATTGGGCAAATATTTAATTGTTTTGATGTTATATAAAAGAGGTTCTATCCAGGCAAACTTTAGAAACTTTTATTCCTGAGCCAGCTTGATCTCTTTGCTTCTGTCAGGGGACCATTTCTAGTGGCGCTGGGGAAATCTTGGCACCCAGAAGAATTTAACTGTGCTCACTGCAAAAATACAATGGCCTACATTGGATTTGTGGAGGAAAAGGGCGCCCTGTATTGTGAGCTCTGCTATGAGAAATTCTTCGCTCCTGAATGTGGTCGATGCCAAAGGAAGATCCTTGGAGTAAGTATTAGAAATCTTTTTATTCTGAATGAATGTTAAAGCAGAACAATTTTAGTTACAAAATCTATCGCTTTGACTTTTTATTTTCTTTCTCCTTGATCCTTTCTCTGCTTTCATAACTGTTTATTATTGTAAAGCAAAACTAAATAGATCTCTGTGGATCAGACTCATGGGGTTAAGTTGTCTTTGGTTTTGTATTACTGAGTGTTGGTTTGTCTGGTGAAAGTCTAGCCACTGTGCGGGAAAAATAATTTACTGTGGGTGTGCTACCTCAACAGGACCCTGTTTGCTCAGGAACGAAGAGGTCGCACAGGACCACACACATCAAAGTTCTCAAAACTGACACCTTCACTGTTTTAAATTAAATTCCATAGCTTTTATAAGAGCTGCATTTCCCTATTTGTCAAAGTTCAAGCACAGGGCACAGATCTCATGAAGTATATAAAACATAAGGCTTATAAATATATTTTTCTTGAATGCATATGTTTAAAAATATAACTTCAGTTTTATGAGAGTATACATGTATAGACAAATAATAAAACCACATTTTAAAAATATTTTGCAAAAAGGGAATAATTTAGGAGTCATATATATAATAAATAATAATGAATGAATGAATTTCCTACTCTGGAATACCCAGTTTGCAATTACAAAGTTAGGGTCAGACGTTTTCTATGGGCGACCAGAAGTAGAAATTTTACATAGAAGCAGCCATAGTGCCTGATCTCATATGAAATTCATACAACTCATACAGAATTTGGAAATGGCATTGCTGAATTCTAATATTCTCAGTATGAAAATATAATAATGAAACTCTAAATTCATATCAATTAAGAGAAAAGTTAACATGAATTATTGAGTAGTCTTAATTTTATGTTATATCTTTAAATATTTCTAAAATTTAGAGGACACTTAAAAATTATAAATACACCACATGAAATATTTCTGTGTTATTAATTTGTACAACATGTTGGGAACAAAGGATAGAATAATTCAGGCTGTACCTTCCCAAATGACAAATAAAAAGTAGAATATATTAATACTATTTTAGTATATAAATATAGTATGTGGGTTCTAGAATAATTAGTAGAACAAATCAAGTAAGAGTCTTAGAATCAAATGAGGTTGTAGGAAATAGGAATCTTATACTCCTTGCTTCAGAGATGGACCAGATCTTTGCTAAAAGGACAGATTCTCTGGATTGTGTTTTCCCTATTAAAGAGGGAATAGTGTGTTTCAAGTATAGAAAAGGAAGTATATGCTGGAAGCCTTGGGAAATGATTTGTTTTACATGTTCATGGTGATTTCTTTTTGGATATTAACTGCCATTTCTTCCCATTGTCCTCTAATAGTGAACTGTGGCATTTTCTATTGCTAAGAATTTATCCTGTCATTTTTTTTAGTTTGACAGAATTTTTTATTACAAAAGAAAATATTTTACTCTACAACAATTAGAATATATAAAAAATGTAAACAATAAAATGAAAATAACATATATTTACCAATCTCAGATTAATTTCTCTTAACCTTAGGATGGATTTTCTTCTAATTTGCTCCTTATAAATCATTTATTTATAAAATTATAACCATGCTTTATGTATAGCATCCTCTTTTTTGTGATATTATGGAAAGAGTAAATTTCCATGTTATTAACTGTTTTTCAACAACAATTTTTAATGACTCCATCTCTTTCTCTCAATCTGAAGAAATGATTTCTTTCAAAACCAACTTCCCAAAATGTTTTTTCTAATCAAAATCTGGCCTAAGTTTTTGATACTTGGTATTTTTAACTGTAGGTCCATTGTTGATTAGAATCCCTGCTTTTTGGTTCATATTTTAGACACTCATTTGAGTGTGTACTTAGTAGAGTCACAGCTGATTTCCAGAACCCTAAACATGGGCTAAATTGATTGGATTATGCTGATTAAGTTATTGCTTCCATAATGCACCAAAGTACAGGTTTGTTTTAGTTTTTAAATGTTTGCCCTTCCTCTGTGACATTTTCAAGATAATACTATGAAACCTTTATAAGTTAATGTTTCCTGACACCCTTTGAGAGAAAGCAGAAGGTATAGTAGCAGACTTATGAAATGCTTATTTTTATTCATTGCATGTATAATGTTTAATTCAGTAATCATTCTTTAAATAAGTTTATTGATACATATTTGTGAAAAATACAGGTGTTATATAGTGTATCAGTTCAGATGATTTGTGAGTCTGTCTTTAAGTGTCTCCTGTTAGGTAAAAAGCTCAAGGCAAAGACAAAGCATCTCTGTCTACTTTGGGTTAGTTTAAAAGGGCCAAATTGGTTGAGCATTTGTGTATTATCATCTTTTTTTTTTGTATAAAATTACTTTTCTATAACAGGAAGTCATCAATGCTTTGAAACAAACTTGGCATGTTTCCTGCTTTGTGTGTGTGGCCTGTGGAAAACCCATTCGTAATAATGTTTTTCACTTAGAGGATGGTGAACCCTATTGTGAGACGGGTAAGATCCTAAATTTACTAGTTTCTTGAGTTTTGAATGAAGATAAAATATGAACTCTTATAATGCTGTAAAGTTGAAAGGAACTGTTAGGCAAAATAGTTTTCCTAATTGTTTTAAGAACATTTGATGTTACTCAGATGTATAGCAAAAAAAAACTATGTGAATTTTTAATATGTTTGTCAAAACATATTTTCAAGTTAAATGAGATGTAAGCATAAAATGGTAGAAAAATATTTAGCTTGAACCCCAGTAATTTGTGGATATAAATTCTATCAAATTGTGTAGCTTAAAGACACCTCTTACACTTTAGTAAGTGGATTTTGAATGATTATAAACATGATAAATGTTCAACTTTTGAGTATGACACTGATTTGCTCTTTAAGGCAATTGCCTGGACAGTAAATTGGAAATCCTTTGTTACTTTTACTGAATGACAGGGTAATCCTAGCTTGGATTGTTCCCTTGGTAAAATTATTTTTAATAAACTACACTCTAAAGACCAATCTGCTACATTTATCTTATTACCTGAACTCTGGGCACTTCTTTTTCCTTCCCACAGTCTGTAAGTGAACTTTTATAACATGTACTTACTATTATTTCCCTTACCTATATATTAATAAAACACATACATTTTTTAAAATAAAATATTTGTCCTTTATCCTGCCTTCACTCACTATGCTGCATTTCCACTACAGAGTTTTATTATGGTTCCCCCTTGAAATTCACACTGTGGTGCTGAAAGAAGGGAATATTCCACAGTAGTCACGTTAAAGGAGCAGTCCGCTTCTAGCTGGAGGCTGGTCAACATCACTGAATCCTTCTTTGCCAACTCAGTACTCTTTTCTTTTCACTTTTTTTTTTTTTAAGTTCCTTAGGACCAGTCTAGAACTGTGCTAGACTGTCTCCCAGGAAGTCCTGTGGAAATTCAGTGAACTACCCCATGGGCCGTTTGGGGACAGCTTAGCTGCAAACTGCTTACCCTCATTCAACCAGAATATTTCATGTTTTGTAATTTCATTTAATTCTTTTGAAGAAAGAGCTATTTGCTTGTTTTAAAAGTTTTGTAAGAGATTTGACTAACTGGCACAGTCCCTCTCTAGTCAAAACACATATAAAATTAGCCTTAATATCATATTTAATGCAGTTTAAGTGGTCATTTTTAAAACCCAAAAATTGTTTACAGAAGGGAGGCACATTATTGAAGACTTATTTAACTGTCACTTCTGATCACCGTGCTCTATTTTTGTTCTTTTTCTTTAACCTTCCAGACTTATTCTTAATCCAGTCTTCCCCATTTCAATAAATGGCTCACTTTTTGCTGTCTCAGAACCTCTAACATATACCCCCAGTGTATATATCGAATTCATTCATTTCTCTTCACCTCAGCTGTCACCACTAAATCCACTCACTTTTTCTCTTTGCTTGGACTTTGTAATCACCAACTAGATGGTAAATCTTTTCCCCAGCCCTTTAAAAGCAGTTATGGTAATATTTGTTTAAATGTGAATCAGATTGTGCTTGATACCCTTCATGGCTTCCTCTATAGCAGAAACAGTACTTCTTACTAGGGCTTGCTTTGCCAACCTTATCTCTACCCTCTGGATTCTAGCCATACCCGGCCTCTTGCTGTTTCTAAACATGCTAAGATTGTTCCTGCCTTAGGGCTTTTGTACTTGCTATTTCTCCTAAGTGGAATGCTCTTCCCCAGCTTTTCTGCAGTGACTCCACCTTTCTCTTTCAAGTGTCAGCACAACTATTACCTCCTCATAGAGACCTTTCCTCCCTAACTCCTTTGTGTAATGTAGTGTTATACATCTCCCCCGGTTATTTTATATGGTATCACTGTTATCTTTCCTTCATAGTACTTATTACAATTTGAAATTGCTATTTATCTTTAAAATGCTATAAATTATGACATGCTGCTCCTAAGGAGAATATAAGCCCCATGAGGAGAGCAACCACATCTGTCTTCTTCACTGCTATACCTCTAACCAGTGCTTAGAACAGTGCCTGGCACACAGGACCCTGTTGAATAACTAGTGTTAAGGAATGTTGAAAATTTCTAAGAAAGGTAAATCAAGCAGCAAAAGACAGCCTACTTTCTCCTTCAGCCCAAGCTGGATTGAAAATGTCAGAGGCCAAAGAGTGAAACATGAGTAAACATGAGTAGTGAGAATAACTGCATAAGAGAAAATTAAAATGCTGTTAAATTCTAATTTAATAATAATAAAAGAACATCTGATCAAACTGCTTTCTTCCCAAGAAAATCCTATTAGTATTTTATAACTACAATCTGTGTCAAATGGTGTTCTCTGGCTAATGATTTTAAATATAAAGTCATAAAATTGAAAGGAAAACACAGCAAAAGAAATAGTGTCTAATATTGTTGTCCAGGGAGAAAACTCAGTCATGGCACTTATTCATGGAAGCTTCCTATGGCATTTTTTTCTTCCTTACTTTAGTCAGATATGCTGTAAATTTTGCTAATACCAGGTACTTCTTCTTGATTTAAGTACATTAGTCTTATTGTTGCTTGTTATTGGAAGTTCTTTTATACTTTATTGAAACAGTCATGTCAATTGATAACTTGTGTGTTCTTTTTTAGACATGTTTGGGCATCGAAGTAGTTGAAGAGAAATGAAAAATATTACATGGAAAAATATAATAAAGGATGTTAAACTGTGTAAATAACATTTACCAAGAGTAACTAGAAACAACGCTATACATATATCTCAAGCCAAATACTATGCCATCTGAAAATTTTCGTTTTAGTAACTTTATCATTCTTAAGCTTCATCATATTAAAATTATGTCTCCCATCCACAATACAGATTATTATGCCCTCTTTGGTACTATATGCCGTGGTTGTGAATTTCCCATAGAAGCTGGCGACATGTTTCTGGAGGCTCTGGGCTCTACCTGGCATGATACTTGCTTTGTATGCTCAGTAAGTAAATTCTTTATTTCTGAATTAAAGGAGCACATGTGGCCAATTCTAGTCTAAGCCCTAAATAAAAATAATAGTTCTTTTATCTTTTAGTCCTTCAAAACTAAAAATATTTTTACAGTGATTTTGGAATTTGTTTATTATAAATTTTAGCACTAAAAATTATTTGGCACAGAATAAGGTGCTTGTTGCTTCTTTAGAGAAAATTACATTTTTAATACATTTTTGTTTATAAGGAGAAGCTCTACATTTCTTAAAACAGTGAGAGGCCCTTACTTTTTTAAAAAATAACTTTTATTGTAGCATTTGAGTAATTATTGGAAACAAAGTTACTTAAAGTAGAAATAATTATAAAAATATATTATTGAATTAACAATGGACATAAACTATATGTTGATTTGTTTTCTTCCTTAACAGTAGTCTGTGAATTTTATTTTATTTTTGAGACTATAATAAACATGTAGTAATATATTTACCTATTGCATTTGATAATTTAATATTTTTTATTTTACTTTTGATGAGTATAGATTTAGAGATTAACATTAACCAAAGATATATATACACTTTTTAATTTAGAAAGTAAATATTCAGTAAAGGTACTCTGTCCAGATGTTTGATTTTTTTTTTAATTAGGTTCAATATATCTAATAGTTTTCAATACCCATTGTGTGAAGGGAAAACATTTACACCCATTAACATACACCCATTGTATGTTAATTGAAGTTGAATGATTTTTCAAAATGTTACCATTGAGCCCTGTCTAGTTTACCTCATCCATCTCTTAGAGTTCAGAAAATCTATATTAAAAAAATAAAAATAAAATAAAACAACAACAAAAAAACAACCTTTAGCAGATTAGCCTTCTTTTGTTTTCTGGTAAAGCTGCTTACAAATATTGTAATGAACAAAGGCAATAGGAAAGACCAGATGATTTAAATGTGGTTAGTTAACTGAATATCTAATTATCCAGTAGCCAGATGTTGACCAGGGTTTCACTTCAAGAAACAGAGAAATGCATTAGGAAGAATGAATGCTCAGGTACTCTGTGCCTGGGTATTTGGAGGCTTGGAAATGTTTGGCAAAGCAGTTGTGTTGAGCTTTCTTATTGAATGCTTTGGCTCTCTCCAGCAGGCCACAGATTAAAAGCATTGATTAGAATTTGGGAAGAGAAATTATATTTAATGTGACTCTTTATGTGTTAATTTTTTGTTAGGGCTAAGTGCTTAACTCTCAATAAAGAAAAATAATCATCAGTGATTTAAATAAATGAGAATGCATTCCATGGAAAAGTTATTCTTCATTGCCTTTGAAAGATTATATGAAATGTAGTAATTATGAAATGTCAGTCAATGTATCTAACACAACCAACTAAAGTGCTTTGTCATGTTATCCATTGGGTTAAAATTCAATTTTCCCTTCTTACATACTTGATAAAATAATGATATTCTCTTATACAATGCCTTCTTTTTCAGGTATGTTGTGAAAGTTTGGAAGGTCAGACCTTTTTCTCCAAGAAGGACAAGCCTCTTTGCAAGAAACATGCTCATGCTGTGAATATTTGAAAGTCAACAGTTCAGGAGAAGAGAAGAAATTTGAAAAGAGAGAGAATTTAAATTACCAATTAATTTTTAAATTTAATATTTATATGGAGTTTGAAAAATAATAGTGGCCCTGAAGGGATAAATTCCAGCTTTTAAAACCAAGTCTTTGAAGAAATATTTGGCTTCATAATGTAAAGAGATAGTTTGGCATTTATTATTACTTTTTTCCCTGTATTTTCTGCTCACAAAATAACTTTCTTAAAAATCAATTTCCTGGTTGACTATTAAATTCATCTTAGAAAAAATTAGCAAAGAATTAAATTTTAGAAAAACACTTCTGTGCTGAAATAATTATGGTTTCTTTCCTTGTTATGAGTAAATCTGTAAAAGGCAATGAAAGTGCCTTATACTTTATCATTAAGTGAAACATTGTATTTTTTTTAAGAATAATGTTTATCTTTAAAACACTAAATAGGAGTTTAAACAGAGCATTTTATCAGTAGGTGTCAATTTTTACAAACTGTGTACATTTTTTTGTCTTACAGTTGATCATTCCAGTAGGAAAGGTCAATGATATATTTCATCAAAATGCATCATGCCAATAAGAGATGCTATATTTTTCCTCATCCCTTTGAAAAGCTACCATATGGCTTATAAACCTTAAATTTTTGCTTTTTATTAATATATGGCCATTCCTATTCATTGTGTATGTCTTGTCACCTATATTAGTCAAATACCTTTTTCTCCCCTCCTTCATGCTGAGGTAAAGAGCTAATTGGATAACTTTGGTCTGTGACAGTTTTCTCTATATATAAAGAGAATAAGTAGAAAAGAATGTGGTTGTATCCAAAATATTCTACTCCCCCATTCAGATTATGAATCAGTTTCAGAGTTGTACTACTGACAAGCGAAGGTTTGAGAACTCTCTGCAGAGTATTTTTTTTTTTTTAATTCTACATTAGAAAAAAAAAGATTGGCTTGGGGATGTGATAAAATCTAGATTGTTTTTTTCTTTTGATCGTTCTCTTTCAATAATAAATGAACCACTTCTAAAGGTGATCATGAAATTTGGTAGTATAGGAGGGCACATGATTAATTACTCAGACTAGCTCATTATTTGTTTTCTTCATTTAGGGAAAATTATGTGGATACCACATGAAGACAGAGAAACAATTATGTTAAAATTGTAGATCCTATTGATAATTGCCCAGTGAGAAAAGCAGTTATGGCATTTGATAGTTTTTCTTTTTGTTTTCAGATGGGATGAAAGCCCATGACCCCACTAAGTTATAATTTAAATTTATTTGGAGCAAGGTGCTTTTAAAGTTGAGGCTGAGCCCCAAGTCCTTCCTGCCCCATCACTCACTAATTACTTTACTTCCATTGTGTACATGTTTGTTATAGAGGGAGGTTTTAAACTACAATATTTGT
The DNA here is from genome assembly GCA_004027375.1 of Macroglossus sobrinus. Lineage (NCBI taxonomy): Eukaryota > Metazoa > Chordata > Mammalia > Chiroptera > Pteropodidae > Macroglossus > Macroglossus sobrinus. Next base: position 850,898 of record PVKZ01000372.1, read on the forward strand.
TTAACCTCCCTAAGAACTTTTCAAGGCATCTGTCCTGAAAGTTGTTAATATATGGTCTAGCAGATTTAAATTATATACAGATTATAATTAACTGGGGATAAAAGAATGAGAAGGATGACACAAAGTGGCAAACTGAATACTTCACTTATAGTAACCCCAGACCACCTCCTCACCTTGCATCTTGCAGGGAGGCAGGAAGTTTTGTTTTATTTTGTTTTTTGTTTTTTAAGTGCTGGAACTGAATCATGCATTATTTTTCATTGCTGCTGAAACTACCTATAGAAGACATGCTGGCTATTGTGCCTTGTCACATACCTTGATGTCAGCCTTTTGCATAAAATAAGTTGGTAGTTTTGTTTTGATGTGGTAGAAGTTTTTTTGTTGTTTAGTTTTGCATTTATGCATTATATACAAAAATTGTATTTGGTAAGTCAGTGGTAGTTCCTTCAAAGAATTTTATTTGACCTGGATTTTTTATAAAGTTATATTAACAATATCATTTTTATAGACTTTTCTTTCTGCATATTATTCATGGAGCATAATGTTGCATTTCTCTAAATTTTATCTCTAAAAGGGTAACATTACATCCTAATTTATCATTTTATCTTTGTGCTTTGTCTTCTGTGACAAAGCTTTATATCTCTAAGTAAAACAGTTAATCCTGTGAAATAAATACTGATCATAACCCAGAAGAATCTCTATTTTCCAGTGGCAAGTGCCATATTTAACATACCAGCATTAATCTTTTAATAACTGGCAGAGCACTTTATTCTTCTGGTGAGCTCCCTGAATATTTATTTTTCTGATTATAAATATTCCATGTCAGTAGCATTTTTTAAATTATTACATCTTTACTATAGAGCATTTACTTTTAGTCTCTTTAGATGTATATTTTGAAATGCTGTACTTAGTATAATATAGATTAAAGTCATAGTACATAACTTTAAAACATCCCTTATTTGGATTTCCCTGTTTCAAAATGCTAGTGATAGGTTCAGATTTCTCTAGACTTACAAGGACAGAACGTTGCTCTCCACAATAGCAGCCTAGAAATGGTCTTCTGTGCTTATGCTTATAGTAGTTTACACATTTCTGTTGATTCAGGTTACATTAAGAATCTAAAACTAAAACCTAATCATCTGGTCAGTATTAAGACAAACAAATAGTTTTAATCTTCTAAATTATTAGTGCAGCATTATGTCTAAAATTACCTACAACAAAATGTGTTTATGGTACCATTTTCAAGGGGTACTATATTAGGACCACTTTTATAGAAAATAATCCTCTCCCTCTGAATCTAGTAGTATGTTAACATTTTTGTGATGATTCAAAGAGGCTTTTAAGACATAGGGAAGGGAAAACGTACTGAATAATTTCACACAGATCTAATGTGGCTTCAGTTTGTCACTCTTCATCTCCTAATGTTTTAAGGTATTGGGTTTGAATTGTCAGTGTATCATTTGCCTTATCTATTAATCTCTACTTTCTGTTTCTTTACATTTTTAATTTTATATATATCTGTGCTGTTTTGCTTTTGCTTTTGGATGTATTTTCTAATTAAAAACCGTATGAGAAGTGTAATCATTATAGTAATACCTAAATGAGCACATAATTAATAAATGGCTGCAGTGATGTAGACAAGCTCTCCTGGTTTTTCTTTTGGGGTGGCAAGTGGTTTCTAGTAAGTTATTGTGGAAAAAAACTGAGTTCACAGAACAGGAAGAAATGTATTAATTCTCAGGAGAATCTCTTCTGTTATTTGCCTATCAAAATGTCCAGAAATAAAACATTTGGAAATATTGTCACATTTATTCTACTTTAAACCATTTTTATTTTTTGCATGTAGTGTATGTACAAATGTTTGTGAATTGATGAATAAGCTCTATGTCTTTTAAAATTTTTCATTATTGAAATTATTTATGGCAGGAGTATCCTGTTGTATCAAGCATTATATTATATATCATATTCAAACAACTTAAGTCATCATCTATATTTTCACATTTTTCATTGACCTGGGTCCATTACTTCATGCATAACACATCTCGATCTCATTAGCTAACTTTATTCTATAACTAGGTAGGCTCACCTAGTCCTCGTTTGTTTACAGGTTTGAATAAGATTTTTTTCCCAACTGTATAAAGTTAAGGGGAATGTTTCTGTTGCATGCTGTATATTGGGAATAAAAGACAAATTCAAGTCTATTTGCTCACAGTATATTAAACTCCAGAAGCCAAACTTGTAAGGGCATCAAGTCTGCATCTGACATTTTAATAGCTGCTGTTTGGTTTCTATCAATCACGTCATTGCACATTAAAATGCACCGACAAAATAAGAGATCTGTCATTTCTTCTTTAAGAAACAGTAATCCAGTACAAGATTTATAGGCTTAAGACTCAACAGTGTGTGTTCACAATAAATCCCCATTCAGTGCTCAAACCAGAACAAGCCTCCCAGTCGTTCAAAGTTTTCTGGTCAAAACGTCCCCAACAGAAGATTATCAAAGGTTTTCTTACAGAACTACATGTAAAATCCATTTTGCCCACAAAAGCTTAATTTAGGTTGGCGGTTTCCCTTTTTGAGTAGTCTCAGACAAGATCTTGGTTATATCAGAAACACATAGGTACTGATGTATTATTAGCGGGCCTGGTGTTAATTAGGGAGAATTACCAGAAATGGTTTGCTTCGTGGGAATTTATTGCAGAATCACACTTGACTGATGGCAGAATAGGAGTTGCTGAGAGAGAGCAGCTCCCACTCATAACCACTAATTAATAGGGTGCCAAAATTCCGCAGAGAAGGTTTCATCCCAAGTATGGGAGCCTCACAGGGAAAATGGTTCCTTTGCAGTATTTAAAATTTAAAAGAGGAAAGGGGCTAGGACACATGGCTACCCAACAGGAATCTCAGACTGATACAGTTTTGTGTTGTACTTATGAATGAGACCATTGAACTCAGGAAGCACCAAGCCCAAAAGTTTGTGGAAAAAACCCCTTCCCCTGCAAAAGTCAGAAGTAGGCTGTGTATTTATCATACTCAGGAGATACACATGGTGTTTTGAATGTGGCAAGTGTGTCTGATTTACTAAACTGTTCATTTTGTGACAAGAATTTAGAACAAATGATTTGTCTGTTATTACATTTCTGAACTTTTACTCTCTATTCCATGATTTAGAAGCTGTCTGAGTAGGTGGCAAGATTGCATCAATGATTAAAAAGAAAGGCGTGGCTTCCACACCTTGAACACAGAATTGGGGGGAAGCAAGGTGTGTTTAGTGATTGGCAGTAATGACAGAGCACTGGAGGAGCCCTAATAAATGAAAGTTTGCCAAGAAGGCAATTTTTCCCTATGTTTGGAATTGCATGTAATCACATACAATAAAGCTTGGAGCCATTGCTTAGTGCAGAAGAATAAAACATTTCCATGTCAGAAAACCACTGATTACTGACCTCAGGGAAAAAAATAATTTAGAATTCACAGAGAGTATAATTTTTCAATTTCTCTCAAGGTGAATGTGGTTCTCAAGGAAAATGACTTCTGTGCCAGCTCCATGAATTGATTGACATGATCTCTAATGCATCCATGTTTCAAAGGACAAAGTTTCTGTTTAATAATTAGGTTTCAGTTCAAATATACTTAGATTTGTGTTTTCTTTTTTTCTTTTTTCTTCTGCTTGTAAAACACACACAGCTGGTGCTATGCTAAGCACTTACTCAAAAATACCATTGTTTGTTTAAAGTATTTTTGCAGACTATAATATCTTCAGAAGTGTCTCGACATTTTTTCCCCCTAGTGTATCACTGATATGCCAAACTGTTTCCTTGGTAAATAAGAAAGTAAATTGAACTCCAGTGACTTATCCTGCTAATACTAGTTTTTGCATAGTCTTTGCTTAGGTGACTCTATGTTGATGTCGTCTGACCCCAGAAACTTTTTCTATCCTTGTTTGCCTGAGAATCCTGATGATCTCAAGCCTCCTTAGTTGAATGAAATGGAGAGTAGGAAAATCTATGGAATGTATCAAGTGTAAACTTTGAACTATAAGGTCATTTAATTCTGGTATTAACTGAAACATTCATTTATTTAAATTAATCATTTTTAATCATTTTTTTCATTCATTAAATTATTATGCTACTGTTTAATAATTTTCTGGTACCATTATCAAATCTTCAAATAAAATATGAACTTAATAAGAACCACTGAAACCAGAAACCAACACTTCTGCCTTAAGAAAAGATATAAATCACCAATGTCAATTCTTTACAGTTTGCTTATGCCTGAATATCCAGGATGTCCTAGATGATCTTTAACAGTATCAATATAGTAGAGATGTTGAGAGTGAATCAGAGCTTAAGGGAAAAAATGTGTTTGATTACTCTTGGTGGATCAGACTGGGTTCAATTGGGAGACAGAAATCACACAGTAATTTAACAGAAGTTTAATGTAAAGAATTATTAAGCTATAAGAGAGTAACTATGAAAATATAAAGAGAACTCAAAAGGGTAACCTTGGGCTGGAGGTCAGGCCTTGCTGTAAAAAGTATGGTTGTGGTCCACGGAATTCAGAGAAGTTTTCTGGTTGCTGAGGCCAGAGCTGGTCTCCAGTTGCCAGGAACAATGGAACAACCCCCCAGAATACAAGTAAGTCAAACTTGGTGAGTGGGTGTGCACAGGGAGTTGGGATGCTGTTGTGAGTACGAGGCCTGGAATACAGGGTATCTGTATCGAGAGGGGTGCAGCAAGGTAGCCACTGGGTCCAGGGATATGAAGTTGCTAAGGGTCGGTGCTCTCTAGATGCACAGCTGGGGCAGAGGTCCACCAGATGTCACCACACACATGCACCATGGATGGACCATGCAGCTGGAGCAAGAAAACGCAAAATGCAGCACCTGGAACCAGGAAGAGAAAGCCCTTACTTCTGAAATATTCCTTCAGCTCCCTCAACTGCTGGCTGACAAAGCCATCTAGCCTCTAACCATCAAGTATAATTGAACAGTTATGAATATTTAAGAGATTTAGTTGGATCTATACAAAGATATAACAAGAATTTTAATGAATTTATTTTATTATACTGTAATGCTTTTTCTATGGTTAAAATGAGTAAAGCATTCTTCATTTAAGGTCTGTGGTAGTTAATTGGGATTTCAGTTAATAGAAGTTTTTCTGTATAAACCTAAACCCCTATCATATAAAAATGGATTATTTTCATATTCAGTAATAGCAAAGAGATTAACAGTTTCCCCTTCACAATAAAGTAAACTATGAAGGATCAAGCCCAATGGGTCTATAATAATAACATTTATTGTATAGTCTTTGTAATTGTGTAGTATATTATTCATCAATTATACTAGTATATACTAGTACATAGTAAAGATATAATAATTGGAGAAACTGAGAGTCAAGTATTTTTAATCCACATATTAAAGATGAGAAAATGGAAACTCAGAAAAATAATTCTCTAAAACCATACAGTTATTAACTGGCAAACCTGAGACTTAAATTTTCTAATAGGTTAGGGAGAAAATTTATTTTTTTATCCACATACTCTTAGAGCTCCTCTTATTAATAAGGGAAAATTCCCATATTTTTAGTTAGTAAAGGACAGGTTTAGGAATTATTTTGATAGAATATGTAAAACTTAAAAGCGTTATCTATCTGACTTACACAGTTGCTTGCCATGCAAATGTCAATATTTGGGAAGTTTGCAATTGGACCCTCTGTTCTTCAAGGGTATTTGTGACATGATAGCCCTCTTTGCAATTCACCATTTGCTGTTCTTCGTGCTTTTGCTAAATTTAAAAAAAAAATCATGGGAATAATAAGAGTAAGTTGATTTGAAGAGGAGGTAACACCAAATAAATGTGATACCAAACAAATAAGAAGGCTATAGGAAATGAAATGAAAATCATTTCCAAACATGGAGGCTAAATAGGGCCTATTTACAAGATATTGGGAAAAAATTAGGATCGCTGACACTCAGTTCATTGTCACTTTGCAGTATTTTGATAAATTTAGTTCCAGACTGTGACTTTGAAAAGTGAAAGATGGAAAAAAATGAGACCTCAGCATAGATGAAACTGCATATATGTCCAGTTATACTGACAAGGTTGCCTAAGATTCTTTTTTATTTTTACTCAGTTGAAATAAAATCTCTCTGTTATTTGGTAATGGCAGGCACCACTGCTAAGTTTGCTGAAGCATAGCTGGAAAATCCAGCTGCCCTCACATCTGTTTTGTATGACCTTTCAATCATCAGCAAATACTTCTGCCACTAGGAATGGAAGTCTGGATAGGATATGGTTATGTGACTTTCTAAGCTATCACTATGGAAAACATATTGAAACAGAATTCACGCATGCCATGTAGTGTGCCCAGAAATTATAGACTTGTCTGGGTGGTGTTAAGGTTTTGACCTATCAAGAGTGCTCACACCTGCTTCTTACATTCAACTTGTTAATCCTTTGTTCAGAAAATGACACATATTATGAAATATGTGAATGGAGTGCTATGGCTTAAGTTTTAAGTGTTTAGGTTCTTACATTGGTTCAAATTAAAATAAAGTTAAAATGTCCTTTAGACTTCTAATGATTACGTTTATTATACATGAGAAACCTGTGTGACTTGACTTTACTGTCAGAGTCTTCAAGATTCAAGTCTTAGTTAAAGTGCTTGCTTGAGTTCCAGGTTGTGGTGGAATGTTCTGAAAATGAAAAGAGGAAAAAATTACTAAAGAATCTTCTAAAAGGATTGTAATTAAGTTAACTCTCATGCTGATAAATTCATTCTCACACTAATATCATGGGGAGCCATTGGACTATGTTCAAGAATATAGTTCAGTTTATCTCAAGACCGACTTAAGCTGTTGTGAAAGCAGAGCTTTACTGGTTACACCAAATAGAGTAATTACACGTAAACACGCAAGTGGCTAAAGGAGAAGACCTTGTTTAGGAAGGACATAGGCACTGACGCTTGATGGAACTTTGAATCTTGATTACAACCAGGTTGGATTTATTATAGAGTTGCCATGGGCAGGCTAATAATTTGGATCACCAAATTAATGGTGTTGCTTTCTTTTTGTTTTCAACATTTATTTCAACATTTAGAGGGAAGGCTGAGCACTTTGTTGAGAGAAAAGAGGAGGTAGGGAATCCCTAGAAGCAGAGATCCACCTCCTAATAATTTCTTACTCACTTAGCTCTGCCTCATATTCATCCTCCCCCGTCAGCAAAGCAGCCCTCAGCCAGGAGTTAGCTGGCATCATTCCAAAATCTCCCTTGGGGGTCTCAATGCCTGACTCTGAGCTGCATATCGAAGTATATCATCCATTCCCATGCAGTTCTCTTCCCAAGAATCACCCTAGTATCTCATAAAGTTTCCAGTGATGTTTTAAGAGCTTCTCGTGGATTGACACCCAAGGCAATTGACCAGTGGGACTGCTTCTTTAACTGACATTCCCTCGCTTAGAAATCTTCTGACCTTGGAACATCTACAGAACTTGGTTAAGCCTGTGTCTTTTTTTCACTAATGTGTCTCCACACTGTCTTGAAGAATAATTCTTTAATATCTTGGAGAATTGTTGTGACGCTTAAATGAGATAGCGTATGTAAACATACCAGAGCTACAAACTATTCAGCTTTTTTTTTTTTTGAGAAGATAGTGAGAGATACTACTCAAAAAACAAATTCAAGCTGTTAATCCTTTGTTCATAAAATGAGATGTATTATGTAATATGCGAATGATTGCTATAGCTTATATCTTAAGTGTTCCCAAGTAAATTTGGGAATTGCCATCAGCTATCTCAGAGATTTAGAATGCCTATTTAAGCTGGGTAGCTTTGCCATGAAAAATAAAAATAGTTAAGTTTTAACTATGTATTTATCAAATATATTTGAACACAAACCCCTTTATTTAAAGAACAACTATTAGTACCTTAGTCTACATAATACGATGTTGGAAATCCTGGCTTATCCTTTCTCTTTTTTTAGGGTGAATATCCTAAGTCATGCTCATCTTCACATTTTAAGCCGATGGTTCCTAAACTTTGTCGTGCGTCAGAATCTTCTGGAAAACTTGTTCAAACTAGACTTTTGAGCCCCACCCCGAGAGCTTCTGATTTCATAGATTTGGAGAAGGTGAAAATCTGCCTTTCTACCAAGTTCCTAGGCAAAGCTGATCCTGCTGGTCTAGAGACCCCTCCAGAAAGAGCCTGTTCCAAATCCAGACCAATGCTTCTCAGTTTAATATGCAAATGACCCAGACTCTTGTTAAGAGGCATTCCTGGGCTCATCCCCAGAGACTCTGATTTGATAGAAGTGGGATAGAGCCAATAAATTGCATTTCTGACAAGTTTCTGGTGGTGCTGTTAGGAGTCCACAGGCCACACTTGGAGGACAGCTTCTCTTGCTTCGATGTCCTGAAATGAAATGGTGAGGAGCCTTCAGAGACTACAGGTAGAAACCAACATTTTCTCTCTTCCTCTTGTTTCTGCAACCAGGGATTCAAGCTTTGATTTCTGAAAATTAGATACATAGAAAAATATAATCCACTTTGGGACTTTTGCAACTTTCTTTCACACTTGTCTTCTTTCCAAGATTTCTGTGGCACTCATGGAAAATAGCAGGTACAACAGTTCCCACTCCGATCAAACTGTTGCCTGAGCTGAACTGGAGCACTAAAGGCCAGCAGTGGATGTGCAGCCCTACAAAGGGTAGGCTTTTTTGTTTTGTTTTGTTTTCATCATTCCAGATTAGGAGTGTTAATTTTCTTAACCTTTAAAGATATGCTTCACAAGCAGGGCAGGATGGGGAGAGAGGAGCAGTAAATTATAGAAGAAACAGGAGTATTAGTTTTGGGTGTTTGGCCTGGCTGATCACTCTTTCTCTGACCCTGGAAATGGCAGTTAACCAATCCTGACCAAACCTTCCTTCTCCATAAAAATTAACTAGATAAGTTGCTTCTTCACTTTGTTTGTTTGTTTTAGTAACTTTCTTTTGAAAAATCTTCAGAACATAACATATAAAAGAGACAAGAGGTTAGCATTTGTCACTTGAGTTTCGTAATTTTTTTTCAGAAGATGCTTCTGATTTGCAAAAACACTAAAGAAATTCTGGATTCCCCAGGTTCTCAGGAACAAGAATCATAACCACTTTATTGGAAGGCTGCCTAAATTTTTTCCAGTCTAACATTAAACCACCTATGGGGATGTGGGTCTGCCCTGATTGATACACATGCAATTCACCTTCCCTGCAAATGACTTTGGTTTCTCCTAAGAAATCATTTTTTTGTCTCTGTTTTTAATCATAATCCATTTCTTCAACGCTCCCCAACCCTCTCACCGCAAAACTAACAAGCAGGTGTTTTTTTTTTCTTTCTAAACTATTGAAAAGCAGCTAAGAAGAAAGGTTGTCTGCAGCCACACAGGGAGGTCTGGGAGTTGCTTTGTTTTCTTAGCTGTGCTGTGCAAATGAACTGAAGGTTTAACACTTAGGTGCCTTTGAAGATATAATACAACAGACCCTAGAGTAGGGAATCCAGGAAGGCCATTGCGGGCCTTGCCCAAAGCCTCTTGGTACAGCTGTTCTGAGAGCTGCAAAGCTAAAATTTGTTGCCATGGCTTAGATCTAAACAAACCTATGCCTGTTCTGGTATGTAGATTATGTTCTTCGAGGACGGCATTGCTCATTCATTTTACGTGGGACATACAGGTTTCAATCATCCTTCTACCATTCCCATTCTAAAGCTGCAGTTTGTTATATGATATAGTGCCTTGTCACTTAGCAGCAGACGCCATGGGGTTGGAATCGGCCTATTCCCTGGCTTTTCCCCAGCTATACTGCAACCTCTGTCTTCAGGGACCTGCTGTGGGACCACCTTGCAGGCGTTAATACTTTTCCCACTAAACCAGCTTGGACCAAGGCCAACGTGAATGCTGTACTCAACAGTAATGGAGATTCCAGGGTCCCTTTAGGTTAGTTTGGAGGCAACAGAGCACAGTATTCCCCCTCTTCTCAGGGTGCGTCCTCTTTCAATTTTCTCTCTCACCACACTCTGGGAGACGTGCTCCTTTTGGTTTATTCTAGCACAATGATATTTAGCCCTATTTTTGAGTTCCCTCCATCTCAGAGCACTCAGAGCAATTTTTAAGACTGGCAGGTCTCCTAAAAAACAATAAAATAACATTGCCTCTAATTCCATGTAACAGTATGAAGCTAGGAAATACATTTATATTCTTATATCAATATAAAGATAAGAAGCTAGGGAAAATTATAAAACTGACCCGACAAAAAGTGCAAATTTTAATTAGAACAGCCTCTTGCACATGCGTGCACCCACTTTCCATGTAATAGTAACAATAGAAGTATCCACTTGTTTTTCTGGCAGCTAAGAGAGGGGTGCGATGTGGTCTGCACAATGAGACTGAGGAGTCGCAAACAAGCTTCACTCTGGGGAAACCTCTTGGCCCTGGATTCCTGAAGGAATCTATGTGCTGATCCTCATGTGAGAGACCTTGGGTAACAAAATGGCTCATGTTTTCAAACTCTGAATGGGTAGGAAAGACTATCATTTATGTCAAGTCATTTTTTATATCAGTTCTTTCCAAAAGCAAATTATTAAATCTCATCTCAGAAAGATTTCTGAAAGGGAGATGAGAGAACATGGTCCATGTGTTTCGATGCCTCATCCATGCTTTCCTACGTTTGTTTATTGAACAAGTATGTATCAGAGCACCTAGGATTTGCCACCTGCTGTTTTAGTCTCTAGGGATTCAGCACAAGTCTCTTTTCTCCAAAAGCTTACATTCCAGTCAGGAGAGACACAATAAACAAGGTAGTAACTGATACACAGAATATCAGATGGTAAATGAGGAGAAATAAAGAAGGGCGACGGAAAGGGAGTATAAGTGTGGGTGAACCAGACAGGAAAGGAAAGAGGGAGAAAGGGAGGGCACCACGTGGAAATTTGAAAGAAAGTTGTTCCAGGCAAAGGAAAAATCTTGGCATGATCAAGGAACAGCAAAGAGTCGATGAGGCTAGAGTGAGCAAAAGAGAGAGAAAGGGAGGAGATTTGGGGGTGGTGGTGGTGGAGGGGATTGGGAAGGCCCCAGAGTGCCTGGTAGGCCATTTTAAGGACTTAGGTTTTCACTTTAATAATAAATAGTTAACAAATCCTTTAGGTTGGTATATGTTATTCATTCTCTTTCTCTCCCTCTCTCCCTTTCTTTCTCTCTCCCCACTTGTGAGGCAGGCCTTTGGCAACTAATGGACCACATTCCAATGTCTGAATGAATGAAGGCCCGAGTGTGTCTGCAGTGTAACTAACCACCTTTGACTTTTACTGTGATTTGCTCACAGGGCAGGGCTTCCTGAACACTCTATTTTTGGCTTGTAAGAGAAATTATGTAGTTCTCATCTTGATGAAATTTCACAAGTCTGGACTCTCTCTAATTTCCGTTATACAAAATTTAGTAGTCTCCAATTTTCCTTTTCTTGTTTCTCGCTGTTTTTGTGCCTGGAAAAAGCTCATTCTCATAGGGCTGCCATACTATGAGATGAACCTGTCATGATTCCTTACTCAAATCATCTCTCAGGTCCTGGGAAGGGGCTTCCCATAGAATTGTTAAGGCCCGGCATGAGTGGGGAGTAAGTGAAATAACCAGATGTCGAGTAAGTTGCTGGAGGCTCAGAAGATTCAGTAGTGGTGGACCTGCTTCCACAGGTGAAGGGAATAACCTGTCATCTCCCACAAGTCCCTGAGACATGTTATGGAACTTCACTTAAAATTAAAAATAAGACTCTTGTTATTTTTGTTTGTTTCATTAATTGTCTTAAAGTGATTCCACCACAAACATTTTCGTCCAGGAAAAATAATTATCAGGAGTAGTTTAGAGGTAAAAGGAAGCTTCCAAAACACATGACTGTGTGCATGTTGAGAGAGTCTGTGATGATACAAAGCCTTTGTCTTCGTGTTGGAAGCTCGCTCAGCGGTGGTGGAGGATGTGAACTGGTGGTGTGGGTGGGCCCCTCAGACACTGTTTAGCACCATCTATAAATGGCTTTTATGGCTACCTTCTTACCCCCTGCCCTTTGCTTATCTTCTTGAGTTACTGTTCAGCTGAAAAACACTCACCTTGTTCTTTAAAATGCCTTCTGGCCACATAACAAAGTTTTGGTTTCACAGAGAGTTCCCTCTGAGCATGTGTAAGAATGTTTTATACTCATGACAGTGTTTCTTCCTCTTGGACTCCCAAGTACATTTGAGCATTTACCAATTTGTGGGGCTAGTTTTTATGAGCTTTAGAAGGTTATATATAGTTGACAGTTGACCATTTATCCCAAGGAAGAAGGGCTCATCGGTGTTGTGTCCTCCATTACACTCGCCTTAACCAATCATTCATCACAATAATTCCCCGAAACACATCTCTCTAATTCTGCTTCCAGATCACCACCTCTATGTGACATCATGGGAACTTAGTGCAAATAAATCTCCAGAGAAACCCATGCTGGACAGATATTGAAATGGATTGCTGCAGGAGGGCATTACTTATCTCCTTTGAGAGCAGGGTTTATCACTGAAGTGAGGCTTTGACGGAAAACACTCCTGGGGCTTCCATGTACCTTGGTGTATCCAAAGCACTTCACCATCAAGTCTGGACATAACCCAGAGCAAAATCAGAGCAGGATCTTATTAGAAGCTCAGAACTAGGGCCATGTCTTGGGATACAAGAGGAAGCTGCTGTGACAATACATTCTAACTATTCTTATTATAGATACGGCGGTTGTGATTTAACCAGAAGGGTAGAAGAGGTTCCTGGTTGTGGCTTTTGAAATTGGTCCTTGTTGGTATTGAAAAGGCAACCATTAAAAAGATATCTCTTTCTCAAGTCTCTAAATAATCCTGCATGGAAATCTTATATCACTGCAGGGGTATTGTATAGTTTTATGTATGGAATGATGTTGATACTAACCAAAATTTGAAACCTATATAATTTCTGTGAGCGTTTTCAAATTTCAAATTATGTCACTCTATCTCACTGAGGTTAGAATTTGTCAGTGTGGTGCTTATGGAGGATTTCACAAGGGAGCAAATGGCAGAATTAGAACTCACATCAGGATCTCTCTTCAAAGCCCATATTTTATGCCTTTATTTCTAAATCAGGAGTATTAGACTTAACTGCTGATTTCAAGAACATAATGAAAAGAAAAGAATATGTGTTGGAACCCTGAAATAAGTCTTTATGATTGGAATTTTTGTTATCTCAGAAACTATAAATAAGCAACATGTCTACCTGCCATCTGCAATCTTTATGTGGCCATCAGGTTTACAAAATTTTAAACGTAGTTGTCAACTATAAAAATTCTAAAGATCATATGCCCCCAAAATCAGTTTTCTATCTTGTCTCAGAAAAGGGATTTATTTGGCAGCATTTGGCGGTCCTGGTTGGCCCTGAGGTGCTGAAGCTGACTGGCTGCTGTCTCTTTTTACGCGCACAGGTTTATCCATTTGCTCCTGTGTCACTACAGGTGCTTCACTCATCTTCATCACCTTCCTGGCCTGGCAAACACCTGAGTGCGAGGCCCCTGATTTAATATTGAAGACTTATGGAGGGCTCTCAGTAGGAGAGTAACACAATTAAAGAAAAGTTTTAAGAAACAAGTAAAAGGACAAAGTGATACATGATCTTTAAATTTGCTGTAAACAATTCTTAATGCACTGCTTATCGATTCTTAATATTCACTAACCTCCATTCAAATCTTCCCACTAAGCAAGCTACTTCAGGGAGTAAAGTATTATCTGTAAGCTCAAGAAGCCAATAAGTGTGCAGCATTACTGTTGAGAAGTCCTTTAGCAACTGAGTCCAACTCTTGTTTTACATTTGAGGACAGAAAGGCCCACCTAGGAAGAGTGATTTTGCCCAAGGTTGCATGGTGCAAGGGCTGTTCTCTGTTGAATATGTGTGAGAGAGTTCATTCCTAATGGTATAAAATGATGCAAAGTATCAGGTTTTGAGTAAAGGTCCTAAAGGAACTATACATTGTGTAATGAGCCTGAGTTTTTAAACTTTCTTTTTTTTTTCACATTTATGAACAGAAAATAATGTTGTAACCCTCCTCAACAGATTACTATGTGGGGGACGTGGTAGGCTGTGGCTTCCTATGTAAACCTGTTTGTCCTGAGGTTGCGTCGGAGCACATGTTGAAGGTGTAGGCACCGTACCCCCATCCCCATTATTTGACAGAGGGTAAGCGAGCCTAGTGTATATGAGAGCAAACCAGTGGCCTAGAAAATATAGTTAGTTTTTGGTTCTGAGGCTTTCAAATTTTAGGTAGTGTTAACATTTCAAAAAAAAAAAAAAACAACAAAAACAAACAAATTCAAAGGCTGTCGATTTTTAAATTTTCCATAGATTGACAACTATCATTTGCTATGGAAAATATTACATAAAGAAAGAACATTTTAATACCAAAGAAGTTGAAAGGAAAAAATCTCAAAATAACTGACAATTGTTCCTAAGTAAAAATTGTTAACAATCTAGCTTTGACATACATATATGCATTTGTTTTCACAGATATAAATTCGATCTTGCTTTGAATGAGTGAATATTTTAATATAATCTGGTATTTGGGAACATTTGTTCTAAGCAACAACCAACTACAAACTAAAATATTTTTATTGCCACTGTGACTGAATTTTGATTATTGCTTTGTTTTCATATTAAACATCTGCCAAGGTTTTTTTTTTTTAAATTTTTAATCATGAAAGCCATTCTCACAGCATATTTCTAAGCTTGTAGAAAACTGAACTCTGCTACTTCTGAGTACATTTCCAAAATCTTGTAGAAAAGGACCTGTCTGCCTTGTATTCTCGAATTTACAGTTCTGTCTGTGGTTGTAGTTTGATTCCTTTTAATATAAGTAGTGCAGTGGAGGTGAATTTTGCTTGCTGGTGGTCATGGGTAAGGCAATTACGAAGTCTGACATTATTCTTGGAATGATTTTAAGCAAAATATCATAGTTCATCAAAACCTGTCTGCAAAACGCCAACAAGTTAATAGTCATTTATGCACAGAAGGAAAAAATTATGGCTGCCAGACCACCTTCATGTGGGAGATTTGGTCATAAATTTTAAATATCCATTGTGAGAATTATATTATGTGTAAGAAAATCAGCATCCTGCAGTTTTACAAGTGGGTCTAGAAGGGCATAATGCACAAAGAAAGATTTAACAAGAAATGTAAGTAGAACAGGCAAATAAGAAGGCATCTCTGAAACTTCTGACGCCTCCTATAAGGCATTTGGAAAAGGGTACAGTTTCTAAAGCTCCTTTTTTTTTTTTTAAGACAAAATGGTGGTGTGGGGTCTTGAATGTTTTAAACATTAAAAGTGCTGCCAGTACTGAACATTTACTTTGTGCTAAGTGTCTTACGTGGATCATCTAACCAGCTTTGAAAGAGCTGTAATGAAACTGAGGTTTATTGAGAGGTTGTTAACTTGCCCAAGATCTCAACCCGGTAGGCTAGGCTGTATCTGGCCCTGGTACCAAAATTTTAAAAAGGCACTATCTAAGGGTTGACAAATTATTGAAAGTTGCCCCACTGGGCAAAGGAGTTATAAAAAGGCCCCTGCCCTTCAGTGACCATAGAGTCTCCCAAGAAAGATTCAGCCAAGACATCTTGGGTGTAGATACCATCTTTGCAAAAAGAAAGAACTGCCTCTTTCTCAGAGTAGACACAGCCCTGCTCCAGGACATAAGGCTTGGTGAACAGGAGGCTGAGTTTAAATTCCACTCTTACCTACACCCCTCACCCCTGCAGCTTAGATGCATTAAATCAACTGCCCTAGGCCTGCCACATGGCAGGTAGAGGGCCTGGAAGCCAAACCCAGGCAGTGTGATCCTGGAGATACATGCTTACACATGATTCTCTATAACCTCCCTCATCTTTAATACTCAGTTCAGCCCAATGGGCAGGTGTATCTATCACATGTGCAGAGGACTACAGTACTATTTTTTTCTTCTCCTTCCCTCTGCCATTCAGGATACCTAGGTCTTGTGCATTTACATCCCCAGTGAATGAGGCAGCATGGACCCTGCCTTCACAGAACTCATGTTCTCAAGACATCATAATTTCATTGGCACTTAAATAGGCAGCTGACATCCATGATGGTGAGTGGTAATAGAAGGAATATAAACACCAGCACACAGGGAGGGGCACCACACCCAGACTGGGCAGCAGAGAGGGCTTCCAGGGGCAGCCTTGGCTAAGCTGATAACTGTAGAAGGAAGAACAAGAGTCACCAGGAGAAGGGTGAGGGCACAGGAGGTGGGCTATGGAGGGCACAGATCACAAGGACCTCATATGCCATGACAAGGAGTTTGGGTATTGTCCTTGGGCTGAAGGAAAGCATAGAATAGTTTTAAGTAGAAACCTGGCTCTCAGGTTTACCTTTCAGAAATGTTTGTCTTCTAAACTAATAATCATATGCTCATGTAGTCATGTTTTCCTATGACTTTAGAACTTTGTCTTTCCTTTATAGTCACATTGTATAACAAGATCTTATCTGGTTTTTTAATAATTTCATAACATTTTCAAAAACATTTTCTAATCTTCCCCTAAGGTTAAGTGACTTGCTCTGGTCTCCAGACCAGATTTGACCCACCACTGTCCTTTATCACAGCGTTTAGCATAATTCCATTGACAAATTTATTTCCACAAGCTTTGTCTATTTCCTGTTTCACCAGTTTGAAAAAAAAGCTCTGTAGTACAGGGACCATGTCTGTCTTGTTTACTCTATAGTAATATTCAACAAATACTTTAAAACAAACTAATGAATGTCCCACAGTGAGTGGCCGTGTTCTCCTTGATGTCTAGCGGCTCCACAGCCGACAGTCCTCAGAAGCTGGCACCTGAAGCACGAGTTAGAAGCTCCCTGCCACTGAGTGAGAGTTAGAACAGGCTTCCAGGTAGCACACAGTTAAAATTGTGTTTCATGCAGACTTTCCTGAGGTTGACATTACAACATTATTGTATTTCCTCTTAGGGAGTCTGTGCCCATTTATGACCTCATCGTGAAAGAAGTAGAACTGGTTGGAGATACTTGCCAGACACTGAAAACTAGGGCTTTGGCTACTTTGGCAGAGGAATTCTCAACACCATCTTGAGTTTGAGAAGACCCTAGAACTGATAAGTCTTCACTAACCCATACTAACTTAACATTTATTTACAGCTTGTGTTTTGGGTTACAAACTGAATTGCACATTGGGCCCTGCCAATTTAGTTCAACAGACATTTACTAAGTACTTGTATTTCTAGTCATTGAGTCAGGTTCTGAATTAATCAGAAGCAATAATTAATCTGAGTTAATCTTTAGCCATTATATTAGTGTCCTATTTCTGTCCTAACAAATTATTACAAACTTAGTGGCTTAAAATAGCACAGTTTTGTTATCTTACAGTTTTGGAGTCAGAAGTTGTTATGTTGTTATTTATGATAAGAAATATATATTTGGTCTTGGTCCCCATTCCTGGCAAGGAGCTTGTAAAACCCTTTGAATTTTCTAAACGATGAGAATAATAAAATGTCTTTTGTTACATTAATGAAATGACTTTTGGAAAACACCTGGGGGGCTTGTTGCCAAGGAACCAATCAAATGATTGGGGGGTTGGAACTTTCAGCCTTATCCTCTGACTCCAGGGAAGGTGTGTGGGGCTAAAGACTGTATTTGATCAGAACTGACCAATAATTTAATCATGCCTACAGTAATGAAACCTCCTTAAAAACCCAAAAGGGTGGGGTTCAGAGAGCTTCTGGGTTGGTGAATTTGTGGATGTGCTGGGGGAGTGGAGTGTCTGGAGAGCACATGGAAGCTCCAAGCTCTTTCCCTATACCTTATCCTATACGTCTCTTCCATCTGGCTGTTCCTGAGTTATATCCTTTTTAATAAACCTAGCTATCTAAGTTCTGTGAGGCACTCTAGCAAGTTAATAAAATCTAAGGAAGGGGTTGTTGAATCTCCAAATTATAACTTGTTGGTCAAAGCATAGGTGACAACCTGCACTTACGATTGACATATGAAGTGAGGGGAGGGATGAAATCTTGTGGGACTGAGCCCTTAACCTGTAGGATATGACACTATTTCCAGGTAGATAATGTTAGAATGAGTTGAAATGTAGCACACTCAGTTGGTGTCGGGGAATTACCTGATGGTGGAAAAAAAAAATACACATGGAAACTGGAATTGGTATGATTGTAGAGGTCCAAGATGGATCTCAAGGGGCTAAAAACAAGGCTTGGTAGGGCCATGTTACACGTCTGAAGGCTTTGGGGACAAATTTATTTTTGCTTTTTCCAGCTCTGGAGTCTGTCTGCATTCCTTGGCTCTTGGCCCTTTCTAACAGCTGCATCACTGTGACCTGTGCTTCTATCATCACGTCTCCTCTGACTCTCCCTCTTTCATGTATAAGGACCCTTGTGATTAGGCTTCATAATCCAGGATACTCTCTCCATCTTCAGGTTTTTAATTTAATCACATCTTCAAATTCCCTTTTACCATGGAGATACCATGTTCCCAGATTCTGAGAATTAGAATGTGAACTTCTTTGGAGACCATTATCTGTCATCTTAGCTGCTATATGGTGCTTCTACCCAATTGGTTTAGAAAAAATGGTATGGATTTTAGACTCAAATTAGGCCTAGTTCCAGTACATCTCCACTACTTTCTACAAATACAAGCTTAGGAAAGTTACTTAATTCATCTAAGCCTCAGTTTTCTCTTCTGTCAAATATGAAAACTATTATCTTACTTCATAAAGGTATGAAGTTTATAGACAATAGTACATGTCACTGCTTGCTCCTAGTAAACACTTTAAAATGTTAGATATTATTGTTGCTAATTCCTTTTCCTTGAGCAGCATCCCTGATAGCATATGATTCTCTTTGAGTTGTGAAGATTTTCAGAGGTTTGCAATGATATTTCACTATTTTCTTAACAAAGATTTTGGTTAAGTTAAACTTTTATAGTTTTCATAAAAGGAAATTATAAAATAATAAACATAAGTTCAGAAATAGTCACTGACAGCAATACAAGTATTCAAAAACAACTCTTACTTCCAGAAAGAGTTTTATTTAATTTAAAAGCTGGATATGCCCTCGAAAATATTTTAAAAGTACGTTGCTCCAATTTCAGTGGGTTTAAGAATCCCCTCAGCCTTTGGTGCTTGTGATCTTTCTCGGAGCCCACTGTCTCTCTCTGAGATGTGGCAGAAATTGCTTCCGGACTCTTACTAGAAATCATCATGACATGTTAAGGGCTTGCATTGTAAATTAGACTGTGCACAGACTACTCTCCTCTCTAAAGTGAAATACTCATAGAATAAGTCTCATTTCCTGCTGCTTCTTTTCCAACTGACTTGTGGATAATCAGTTTCCTATAAATTCAAAATGAGATGCCAATTTGCCATAAAAATTTAAAAACGATCTTCAACAGCTGCCTGAACTTGCCTTAAGGCAAGGTTCTATTATACTTTCATTTCCTTTCTCCTTATTGGAGACCAATTTTGCCTGCTGCAGTAAGAGCTCTGTTCTTGGCTGACAACTGGCACTGGGTGTCTCAACATAAACACTTAGGTCTGTCTGTGTACATATTTTGAAAGACTTGCCAGGACAAAAGGAATAATGCCTTTATTGAGACAACTCCTAGAAACTCTGAGCTTTAGACAAGGACAATTCTTGGCTTATACATCTTTGCCATAAGAATTATAAAACTAAAGTAGATTACTGAGTAATGAAGTTGGTTTCTAACAACATGCCAGAAATTCTAAACCCGATGATTGTCAATCATTCATTCATTCATTACATTTTTGCATATTAAATTCAGTCAATATTATAAAGTGATCAGAGTTCTTACCCATGAGAAGTAAACGTTAAACTCTATGATCACACACAAAATGTAGCTTATTGCTTTTACAAAATAAATGGTTTCTGAAATATTATGTAAGTTAAATTTTTATAGTTAAGTTGTTATTAACACCCTAAAGAATTTAACCTTTTTAAGCCTCCTTGCAGTAAATCTTTTTGTATAACCTATATGTTCTAAAATAGTAATTGAAGTAGTATTGACATAAAATAAACAAACAGATCAATGGAAATGAACAGAAGATCCAGATTCAAATCTACGAACACATGAAAATTTGATCTACATCAGAGGTTGCTTTGCACATCAGCCTTAGAAAGTCTTTTCAATAAATGGTGTTGCTATTATTGGTTTCCCTCATAGAGAGAAAATTGGATTTATACTATATATTATACATAAAAACTTATTTCAAGTGTATAAAGATGGAAATATAAAAAGTAAACATCACTAGAATAAAATGTAGGGAAATTATTTTATTACCTATAGGTAGCACAAAAATTTTAGAATCTTCAGGAGGGGAAAAATGAAGCTTTGTTCATCCCTCTTGCGACCAAATCAAAGTTGTGATGGAAACACCAAGCAAACAACAAGCAAGGTCTCCTGATATCTAGATGAACAGAAGCACTACAACTAGGGAAAGAAATAAATCACCCTGCAATGATAGAAGATAAGAGCTGGGGGAAGACACAAGGCTGCCCAGTCCCAAGTGGCTGAGTGGGACAGAGTCTGTGGCAGCTGTAGCCCAGCCATTGTCTACAAATGGCTCTTAAAAGGGCCCTGTCTGCAAATGGATTTTTGCGGTGACAGATCTGCTCTCTCTGAGCACCAGTGCCAGGTTGGCTTTTTGGGGGGCACCAGGGACTTACAGGGGGACACTGAGTTGTTGGAGTGAGGACCAGAGCTGAGTCTTTCACTTAAGCAGAAGTGCTGGCAATATCCATTGTTCCTCTGTTGAGCCCTCCCCTCTCCCAGTGTGCAGACTCAGTGCTGCTGTAGCTGAGACATCATCAAACTAGATTTCAGAGGTCGCTTCACCCAGAGGATTCCCCAAAACTCTGTCTCCTCCAACTCACAGCCCTACTCAAGCCACATCCAGTTGTGTCCTCAGTGAATCTTGTGCTCCTTGCTGAGCCAACTCCAAGACTCACGCTGGTGGCAGCTGGCCTCAATTTCTGGCATGGCCTCTTGAGACAACTATAAGCATAGCATATGTAGATTGCTTGCTGAATCTTAACAAGTGGCCCCAGAGGGGCACAGGCTTGGGCTAAACTGGGCCTGCAGCTGAACCCCTCTCAAGACTGTGCCTTTGGATGCCTACCACACAAAGCCATGCTAGTAAGATCAGGAGATTTAGAAGCTTTGCTTAGTACATAGAAACAAAACAGAAAGGTCACTAAAATGAGAAGACAAAGA
Organism: Macroglossus sobrinus; assembly: GCA_004027375.1. Taxonomy (NCBI): domain Eukaryota; kingdom Metazoa; phylum Chordata; class Mammalia; order Chiroptera; family Pteropodidae; genus Macroglossus; species Macroglossus sobrinus. Next base: position 872,214 of record PVKZ01000372.1, read on the forward strand.
AGCAGAAACCATATGAGAGAATAGAACAGAAACCCAGGAATAATATAGTCAAGAAATCTAACAGATGCAGAGTTCAAAACATTGGTTATAAAGATGCTCAATGAGCTTAGGAGAAGAGTAGATGAACTCAGAACTTTAACAAAGAGACAAAAAATATAAAAATGGAAATAAAAATTATAAAAGGGAACCAGTCAGAAATGAAGAACATGTTCTCTGAGATAAAGACTATATTAAGGGAATCAACAGAGTGAGTAAAGAAGAGGATCGAACCATCAATATAGAGGATGGGAAAACCAAGGACACTCAATCAGAATGGCAAGAAAAAAAAGCCAGACTATACTAATAACTTAAGGAGCCTATGGGACACAATTAAATGTAAACGTATCCATGTCATAGTGGTACCTGAAGGGAAACAAGAAGTTGAAGAGCTATTTGAAGAAATAATGATGGAAAGCTTTCCTAACCTGGTGAAGGAAATAGACATACAATCCCAGAGCTCCAAAAAAGATGAACCAAAGAGGCCCACACCAAGACACATTATAATTAAAATATCAAAGTTTAAATACAAACAAAAAATCTTAAAAGCAGCAAGAGAAAAGCAGTTAGTTGCCTACAAAAGAGCACCCATAAGACTGGCAGCTGATTTCTCAAAAAGAAATATGCAGGACAAAACGGCTTTGCATAAAATAGTCAATGTATTGAAGACCCAGGATCTACAACCAAGAATACTTTATCTAGCAAAGCTATCATTTAGAGTTGGAGGACAGATAAAGAGCTTGCCAGACAAAAATAAGCGAAATGAATTTATCAACACCAAACCAGTATTACAGGAAATGTTGGAAGGACTTCTTTAAGAAGATAAAACATGTATCAAAAACATGAATAAAGAATGATAATAACTACATTTCTATCAACAATTACCTCAAATGGAAAAGAATTAAGTGTTCTTAACAAAAAATAGGGTGGCTGAATGGATAAGAAAACAAGACCCATACATATGCTGCCTAAAAGAGACTCATCTCAGATTAAAAAGCACACACAGACTAAAAGAAAGGGGATGGAAAAATATATTGCCTTGATGGACCTTAGAAGGCATTGTGTTGGATGAAATAAGTCAGAGAAACACATATATCACATGATTGGACATACATGTGGAATCTAAAGACCAAAATAACAACAACAAAAACAGAAATAAACTTGTAGATACAGAGAATATTTTGAGGGCTACTAGGTGGGAGGGGGTTTAGGGACATGGTGAAAAAGGACAAAGGGATTAAGTACAAATGGGTAGTTACAAAATAGAAATGAAGGTATAAAGTATAGCATAAGGAAAGTAGTTAATGATGTAATAAATATGTAAGGGAGAAGAAGGCTACTAGATTTAGTGAAATGATCACTTTGCAAGTTATATAGATCTCTGATCACTATGCTATGCAACTGAAACTAATATTGTATGCAACTATAATTGAAAAAACTCATTGAATTGTATGATGTAAATATGAGCAAATAATTGTCTATTATATTTTGATAAAACCAGAAAAAAGTTTTAAAATCTCTCACACACAAAGAAACTGTTGATTAATTTTTTTATTAAAATATAAAACCTAGATTTATCAAAGACTATTTTTTAAAAGTGAAAAGGTATTTCAAAACATAAATCAATAAATCAATTAGAAAAAATTATATTATTTAATACATAGTGGATATGTAATAGAAAAGAAACATGTATGTGATACTAGAAAGATATAGTTTTAGGTGTTAAATATTTTCAAAGGAGGTTATAAATGTTAAATTTTTTAGGAATTGATTTAATTTATATGAATTAAGTAAAAATTAAGTTCGGTTGCTATTTTCCATTACACGTGAAACATGAATATTTTTTAATTGTAGTTATGAGAAACATAATACTGAGATTAATTCAAATTTATTACTTAGAAAATCACAAATTAATTTTTTTAGTTGCTACTATCTCTTTCTTATTTTATCCAGGTAAGCTCAAATTATTTCTGTCAACACAGACTTCCTTATCCTTTCCTTCCTGTTGATCTCTGAACACATGGCTGAATCAAACTGACTCAGGGTTATCAAAACTACAATTTTGTCTTTAATAACGAAAACGACTTTTTAAATCATTTCCTATGAATTTGGCATTGTGCTAAGGACTTCATATGGATTATCTTTTTTATAAACCTATAAGATTGGTACTTTTTTAACGTCTTCACTTTATGGATGAAAATTGAAACAAACAATGTAATTTGCTTACAATTAAACATCCAGTGAATTTTATTTTTTCAATGACTTTTGGTCATTCTAGGAAATAAACTTTCATCATTGTGCTTTTCTCTGAGATATCTTTAAGTGAAGGAACTAAGAGCAATGAAATAATGTTGCCTTCATAAATACATTTGTTTTCTCAGTTTGGCTTATTCTCTTTGCTTAACTGCTGATGGGCCTTAAGACACACTAAAATTTCTGATTAAAAAAAAATCAAGTAAAACAAAGTTATAAAAGTAATGTTTTCTAACTTTAAATAACTAATAATTAATAGATGGGCTTTCTGTAAAAGTTCATATTTCAGATTACTTCTGAATTGACCACAGAAACTAGGGCAAAGATTAATGATTTATCCTACTCCTCTCTGACTTCTTCAGGTGGACAATCAAATTGAGCTCTTTTAACAGTGGGCATTTCAAAAAGGTAAAGAGGCCCATTTAATGAGGTGCGCTACATAATGAAGAATGAGGGAAGTGCCATGTACCTTCTATCCTCCACATATTCTCTCCTGGGTTCACCTCATACCACAAATGGTGGCACCAGTTGCTAAATTATTGCGATTAGTTCATACTGGTTAGAATATAATCACTACCCTGAAGCCTAACCCCTCATTTTCACCCCTACCCTCTGCTGCCCAGCAGTATGACTCTGCCCCAATGGGCCCCGTGAAACTCCCCACTATCCAGCAACCTAAGGGTTAAGAGCTGGCACAACCAGGGTATTCTGGATCCTTGATCTTGAGCTACCATAATCATTCATTATGATCAGCTGGTGCCTCTGGGTTGTTAAATATGTTGGTTAACACCCCAGCTCCTCCCATGCTTGATCTTAAATCCCCTACATTTGGTGTGATTGGTTCAAAGAAGGAAATTGTAGGTTTGAATTAGGAACTAGTGACTATCTGAATAAATAAGATCTGCACAACTCAGCCTTCATATATTGCTTCAGCAAAGCCACCAAGATTCCCTTCGTCACTAGAATTTCTGTTCCCACTGGTGCATCTTAATTCACTAAAGCAGTTCAGAAGTGGGCCTCTCTCTTCATTGTCTTATTTCTTCGTGACCCACCCAGAAGTAGAATCTTTATTATTATTAGCTGAACTGATTTATCTTGCACAGAAAGACACCATTTGCTGACATATACAAAGAAATATCTATATGCTATACCAAAAACTAGACAGTAGTTCTTTCCATACTTCTGGCTAGAGGAGACGACCATAAACCATGTTCTTTGAGAAATTCCTTAGTCTCATGGTATAATCATTTTATTTTTTCTTAAGTGAGACATCTCTATAATAAAACAGACATGAGTCAGCTTTAACAAAAGAAGGGGTAGTTTTCTAGGATGACATGAACCCTTTGTTAGTGAAAGTGCTGGGGGAAGGCTCCAGTGGGCTCTGATGGTCCCAGTCTCAAGTGAATGAAAATGTCCACTTACTGTGATACTTAAATTTAAATTTATGTGTCAGTTGGCTAGGCTCTGATACCCTATTATTTGGCCAAATAATGGTCTAGGTGTTGCTGTAAAGGTGTTTTTTTGTTTGTTTGTTTTGTTTTTTTAAGATGTGATTTCTATTCTTTCTTCTCTCTCTGTCTCTCTCTCTCTGTCTCTCTGTCTCTCTTATTTATTTTTTATGCCTACAGCACCTGGTATTCCTAGGTGGTCTCCCATCCAAGTACTAACCAGGCCCGACCCTGCTTAGCTTTTGAGATCAAACAAGTAGATGTGATTGTTATTTAAATTAGTAGACTTTGAGTAAGCCACAATGTGGATGGACTTCATTCAATCAGTTGAAAGTGTTAAGGGAAAAGACTGAGGTCCTTTGCAGAGGAAGGATTTCTACCTCTAGTCTGCCTTCTAACCCAAGACTGTAACATCAGCTTCCTCCAGAATTCCCAGCCTGCTGGCCTGCCCTGCAGATTTCAGACTTGTCAGTCCCCACAATCATGTGAACCAATTTCTTAACCCATTATTTAAAAAAAATCATGTTAAAATTTCTTGAAATATGAAGTTTGAGAAACACAATTTTGAAAATATCAATAAGCAGATTTTAATTGTTATTTATGATGTAAGATGACTTTTCCCTGTCACGAAGGGCCAAAACAAAACCTTTTTAGCAGCAGAAAAAGGATAGGCTTTGGGGACAGACTACCTGTGCTGAACTTCAAGAAGAGTTGTTGTTCTCTGCAATCAGCAAGAAATCTGGCTGGATATGTTCCTGGTAACTGTCGTGTAGACCTAACCCTCTCTCTTGCACTGGCTTCCAGATGCAAATCACCTAAAGATAGTTGAGCTTCTTAAGATTCCCAGTTTTCAGTTCCAAAAAGAGTCCTGGGGTCATAGGTAAGGCATTTCATCTGAGCTTCTCTCTCCTGTATTTACTGGGTCTAAAAGTGGTATATGGAGGCAAGCCACTTATACTGCAGTATATATCTCATCACTTATCTTCCCATACTAATTTACTGTGTTTGGTCAATACAACTCAATCTATGAACATAGTATACCTCTCCATTAAAGTCTCTTTAAAATTCTGTCAATAAAGTTTTAAAGATTTCTATATAAAGTCCCTGTATAGCTTGTTTATTCCTAGAACTTATTATCACTATTTTATGTTTGAAAAATTACATTTTCTTGCTCTTTTTTGCTGGTTAACAATGACAAAGTGGCGTGAGTGTTTCTTTTCTGTTTCTAGAATGATTTTTTGTAAGAGAGAATGATTTCTTTATTTAGATGTTTCGTAGATGTTTCTGATGAAGCCATCTGAGCCTAGAGGTTATATATATGCCCATTAGGCCAAATTTGTTAACCAGCAGTACAGACTCTTAATTTTACTGCATTTTTGTTGATTTGTTCTATTGAATTTCTCTTAGAACTTTCATTTTGACTTTTCTTCTTTTAATCCTGTCATTTTACTTCGTGCATTTTTATTAAGACATAATTGACATATATTAGTTTAAGGTATACAAAATAATGATTCAACATTTGTATATATTACAAAACGATCACTACATTGTGATAAAAACTTTTAAGAATTACCCTTAGCAACTTCTAAATTTACAATACAATATTAACTGTGGCCACCGTGTTGTATGTTACATCTCCAGGATTTATTTTACAAGTGAAAGTTTGTACTTTGACCACATTCACCTATTTTACCCAGCCCTTGCCTCTGGCAACCACCAATCTGTTTTTTGTATCTATGTGTTCCTTTTGTTGTTGTTGTTTTTAGATTTCATGCATAAATGAGCTCATACAGTATTTTTTTTATCTGACTTATCTTACTTAGCATAATGCTCTCAAAGTCCATCTCTGTTCTTCCAAATGGCAAGATTTCCTTCTTTTTATAGATGAATACTACTTCTTATGTACATAAATTTTATATATACGTAAAAAAATTATTTATATAAATAAATTGTGAGATATACATGTATATATATCATCAGTTTTACATTTATTCATTCATTGATGAAAACTAAATTGTTCCATATCTTGGCTATTAAAAATAATACTTCCATGAACATGGGGGTTCATATATTTGTTCAAGTTAGTGTTTTTTCTTTAGATAAATACCCAGAAGTAGAATTGCTGAAAATTATGATAGTTCTATTTTTAATTATTTTGAGGAAACTCCATACTGTTTTTCATAGTGGCGGCACCAATTTACATTTCCTCCAACACTACACAAGTGTTCCCTTTTTTCTAAATCCTTGTCAGTACTTATTATTTCTTGCCTTTTTGATAATAGCCATTCTAACAGGTGTGAAGTGTAATTCTGATTTGCATTTCCCTGATCACATTTTCATGTACTTGTTGGCCATCTGTATTTCTTCTTATCTATTCAGTTTCTCTTCTCATTTTTAAATTGAATTATTTGTTTTGTTGCTATTGAATTGTATGAATTCTTTATGTATTTTGGATATTAACCCCTATCTGATGTATGATATGCAAATATTTCCTCCCATTTAGTAGATTGTCTTTTTATTTTGTTGATAGTTTTCTTTGCTATGCAGAAGCTTTTAAGTTTGTTGTAGTTCAACTTTTTATTTTTGCTTTTATTGCCTTTGCTTTTGGTATCAAATTCAGAAAATCATCACCAACACTTATGTCAAGGAGATTACTGCCTCTGTTTTCTTCTAGAGGTTTCATGGGTTCAGCTCTTAGTCTTTATTTCTTTTTGAGTTGGTTTTTGTTTACAATGAAAGATAATGATTGTTTCAGTCTTTTGCATGTGACTGCATAGTTATCTCATCACTATTTATTGAAGACTCTGTACTTTCCCCATTGTATATTCTTGGCTCTATGTATTTGTTTTTACTCTAATCCCATACTATTTAGATTTCTATAGTTTTGTAATATAGTTTGAAACCAGGAAGCAGATGCCTCCTACTTTGTTGTTCTTTCCCAAGATTTTTTTGGTTATTTGTGTTTTTTTTATGGTTTTATGCAAACTTCAGGATTGTTTTTTTCTGTGAAAAATGCCATTAGATTTGATTGCATTAAATTTGTAGATGGCTTTGAGTAATATGCACATTTTAACAATATTCTTCCAATCCATGCGTATGAAATATTTTTGCATTTATTTGTGTCGTCTTCAATTTCTTTTATCAATGTCTTATGGTTTTTAGTTTTTCACCTCCTTGGTTAAATTTATTTCTAGGTATTGTATTCTTCTTGATGCAGTTGTAAATTTGATTGTTTTCTTAATTTCTCTCAGTTTATTTTTAGTGTATAAAGGTATAACAAAGTTTTGCATACTGACTTTTCATTCTCCAACTAATTGAAATTTTTTATTAGTTCAAAAAGTTTTTTGGTGGAGTCATTAACATTTCCTATGTATAATATCACATCATCTGTAAATAGTGACAGTTTTACCTTTTTCTTTCTGATTTGGATGACTTTTTTTCCCCGTTGCTTAATTGCTTTGGTGAGGACTTCTAAAACCATGTTGAATAAAACAGATGACAATGGCCATTCTTGTCTTGTTCTTGATCTTAGAAGAAAAGCTGTCAGATTTTCACCATTGGGTATGATATTAGCTTGGGCTTCTCATATATGACCTTTTCTATGTCAAGATACATCCCCTTCATGCATTTTGAGGCTATATTCTGAGGTACATACCAATTTAAAATTGTCATATTCTTAGTAAATTGTGTCTTTATTAAATAACTGTATTTATGTCTACTTCTAGCAATGCTTTTTTTTTTTCCTTAATGTGTAATGTGTAATGAGATTATATTATCCTGGAGACACTGCTAATATAAAGACCCCTTTATTTTCCTATACAACCCAGGTGGTATGAACTTGGACTGCTAATCCAGTCAAGGGCTGGCTTATCTATGGTTCTCAATTTTCTCATGAAGATGAGTTTCATTTCCACCTCAATTTGTTGTGGGAAGGATTTCCTATATATAATCCCTTACCCTATGTAGACCTGGGTCTCTGATTTCTGTTCTGTTTGTCAAGGCCATTAAGGATACATTTGCAGATATGAAACTCTTAAAGGAAGAGGCATCAGCCATATTACTAAATTTATATAAATATTGAAGTGTTTTTTATTCTTCTGTGCTATTAAAATTATGAGTTTTAGTTGGAAATAGAAAAATAACAGAAAGACAAAAGCAATGAATATACTTAAGTCTATGTTTTCCAATTATACCTATAAAATACATTTTTAATAAACATATTATTACATGACTAGCATGTGGTAAACTCAGGATTTAAATTCAGACAGCTGACTCCTGAGTTATGTAAGTCAGGTAGATACAATAACAATTATGATATAAACTAGTTATATTTCTATCTACTAAGTACTCTTCTAAAAAATACCTGGTAGAAAACAAAGATTTCACACCTTTCCTAACAATAAAAACCTCCTAGATTGAGTTCTCTTCTTTCAAATTCAAAAAGTCTTACTAAAACAATTAAAAAATATCATTAAGAATTCTTTCATAGTGTCAGTAAATATTTGAACAAAATGATGATGTGTTCTCTTTAACATTACACAGATGTATTGCATAAATCAATATTGTTTTTTGATTCACAAAGTACATTCATATTCTATATGACATGCTATATTTGAAAATAATTTTATTTTCTTTGCCTCATTAAGAACATAATTTGTGGGGTTTTATTTTCAACTTTGCTTAAAGCAAATAAACCATGCATCATATTCTTAGATTTCTGTTAATAAATTTTAAGGTTTTTCCAGTTTTTCATTTTATTCTTATGTAAAACATTCTACTTCAACCCTCATCTCTTTGCAATAATTATTTTGCTTGTGGTGCACAGTAGTGCAAGTAGGTATGATGTTTAGAATATTCAATACATTTATTTTCTCATTGATGACTAAGCCATTTTTGTAACTTTTCAGTAAGTCCATTCTTTACAATTTTCTCTTTTTAAATTGTGGAAACTTTGGTACTATTAGCTCTTGATCTAATGGTTACAAGAAAATATTTAATGGGTTGGTGGCAGTTTTATTGCCCTTTAAACATTTAATAGGTTTTCTGCATAATTTCTCAATGTGTTCTTATTTGTTTACTTTTTTATATTTTTGGTGTAAAATTGAAAACTTATGGTATTGAATTTTATGACATTGGCACAATTCTTTCCCCACAGTTATAATATATACTTCCATTATACTCTTATTTCTAGGGGCTAAAATATGAATTTAAGAGCACAACATGGCCTCAATCCATAGAGTTTTATGTTTGGATCATTATTATATATGGAAAACTTTTTCTTTAATAAACTAATAAGATGATAGTTTTATTTTGATTGTCATTTATTATAAATGTACTGGCAGAATCTGGAACTACATTTTATAAAGATTCAACATAAGTTTGATTAACTTTATTTTATTTGCTCAAGTATGTTATATTGGAAATGTCACCATTGCAGAAATTCAGAAAATTCAGATTCTAGTCATAACACTGCTGCTCATTTAGATGTTCTGTGATCCTGACTTTGGACTAGGTCAGAGATTTCAAAATTTTTTGTCTAACTTATATTTAAACAAAATCTTACAAAATAAAAACCAGAACACACCATCTGAAAAAGAATGAAATATATTTATTATTACTCTATAGTTTCAGAATAGTTCAGTTTACTTGACGAAGCAAGTAAATCCATACAAGAGACTAGATAAAGGTATTTTAGTTGTTTGTGGCTATTTAATTTAAAGGCACAGAAATTATAAACTTAGAAGGTAACTTTGTTAACAATTTCTGCAGATCCATTTATAAAAACTTTCTTTAGTTTGTTTACCACTGCATTTCTATTGATATTAACAATTTAGTATAAATAACGTTTAAAGAGGCAGTTTTCAAAAGTCCATACTATAAATGGAACTTGACAAGTTCTAAAGGAACTTGACTGCATAACTTAGTTGATTTTAGACAAGGCATTCCATAAGTAATTCAGAACTCACTGTTAAGAGACAGAAAGACATTCTGTTGTGTTACAGAAAAGTTGAGTGTGAATGTCCACTTTATTTTTTTTTGTTTGGACTCCCTGAAGTCTAGTTGGAACCCGCATCCATTGATGTCTTTGGACACTTCCCTTTTGGTGACCTAATCCCAACCTTCATCTGTACCTCACAGCCGTTCCCAGCAGGAGGCCTTTTCAGCAGCTTCCCTCACTCTGGGAACAGCTCCCTCCAGCTATGCTGGTCACCTAGGGAATCTACCAGGCTCTCACTCAAAAATCTCTTTTTCCCCTTTCTTGTTCTCAATCTCTAGCAAAACTTGAAGTTTTTAGTGCTTGCTTCTCCCCACTGGTTGTTTCAGATCCATTCTTGCTTCCTGCTTTCTTCTAACTGTTACTCCAGAGAGGAAGCCTTAACCTAGCCCTGCCTCACCCAGGCCTTTCTCTTGACCTGACCCCTGCAGAGACAGGGCCCTCCCTGCCCTTCTGGCTTCATCCTACCCAAGAAGGGAGTCCCCACTGAGTGCAGTGGCCACTAAATCACCACCACTTAGAATTATGGTTCAGTGAATTCTAAATGAAAAAAATTAGATTATAAAGTCACAGGGTTAGGCAGATAGATAGACATGAGTGGAGGAATGAAGGCCCAATCCAGAGACCTCCCTTAGGACCTCCCTGAAACACCCATGTTATGGTTAAAAATTACCATTACACCCTGGAATACAAGGAAGTAAAAGCCACAAAAAGAACCACTGAATTAATTAGTATTCAATTTATCATTTTTATTCTTGCTGCCTTAATGCAGGGGTCCTGAACCCTGGGCCATAGAACCCTGAGGCCTATTAGGAAGTTGGCCACGCAACAGGAGGTGAACAGCAGGCCAGCAAGGAAGCTTCATCTATATTTGCAGCTGCTCCCAGCACTAGCATCACTGCCTTAGCTCCACTCAGATCATCAGGCATTAGATTCTCATAGGAACATTAGTCCCTGGTGCTAAAAAGGTTGGGAACTACTGCTTTAATGAATAATTTATACACAGTTGTAGGACTGAAATGTTCTCTTGTTTATAAGGCATTTATGCTCTACAGAATTCCATAAGGGAAAAGTTAATAATCTAACAAACAGGTCAAAATAATCAAAGTTCATACAAATATGTATTTTTCACCTCTTAAAAAACAAAATTCATAAAGTTAATTTGAAGATTTAATTAGCTTTAATTAAGCAATTAATTGGGCAGCATCCCATCTAGCAACTAGAAGGTCACTCCTGATTAATGAATCGCTTAATTAAAGCTAATTAGATCTTCAAATTTGCAGGTGAAATTTTATTTTTAATAGCTTGGTGTCAGCTTTGAGACAGAAGCAAACTTCTGACCATACTTGGGGACAACAAGAAATACAGGCTTGGTGCCCTTAAATTCCATTTTTGAGTTCACTGTCTTTTTCACTCTTTCCGAAGGTCATTGGAAAGTTTCTCTCTCTTTGAGCTCATTTTTCTTCTTGTTTGAGCTCTCAATCTAATTGGCTTTTCTTTACAAAGTAGGCCATCTTGAGCTGCTAGAGAAGTCTACCTGAGACAATTGAGCTGGTAGAGGAGTTGACCCAGAGCCAATTTAGCTGACAGCATAGTCTTCTGAGAGCCAATTGAGCTGGCAGAGAAGTCTACCCTGACCATTCATGCCTCAATTTTCTGGATAAAAACACCCATTCTAGTGTTGTTCCTGGATTTCACAATGGGAGCTGCTAACAGTTTAGTGTGCAACTCCCCATCTATTTGGAATCAGCCCCCTAAATTCTATTTTGAGAACTGTTGGTGGCAGCCGCAGTTCTCTAGTTCACTTGAAATCAGTCCATACTCTCTTCCGTGGGGTGTGTTCAATCCTTTCCCCAATCCAAGGTTCCTCAGGAATTGTTGATGAGTAGCAGGAGTTTGACTGGGTCCCATACTGGGTCAGGGGTTATATTGGGTCCAATTAGAGCTGGCCTGGATCTAGCAGGAGGCCTCATATAAACATTAAGAAATAAGATCTTTTTTTGTCCAAAGAATTAAATCCATCACCTTTTGACACCTACTTTTTTTTGTTGTTGTTTAATATCTATAGTCCTGGAAGCTGCAAAAAGAGGTAAAATCTTACTGGAGACAGCCTAGAATTGCAGCCTAGAATTTAAAAAGTGCACCTGAAGGGTTTCCAAATTGAGCACACAGAATGAGAATTGGCCTGCAGAAGCTTGCAAAATGTTTTCAAAATTTCAAAGTAGCTTCAATGAAAGATTTATTGCAAAAGGCTAATGAAAAGTAAAGGCAATAAGAGGTACCTAAAGACAAAAGGTGATAAGATAGACTTGATGACTGATATAACTCCTACTATTCCCCTCCTACCTATTTTCTCCTTTCCACTCTTAAAAGATTGAAGAACAGTTATCTTTTTAAAATAAAACAATTTGAGGCTACAGGCGATCCTTCTCCAGTATCTTTCACTCTTAGGTCAAAGGCTGACATAAGTGCCATATTAGAAATAATTAAACCCAGGGAAGATCCTCAAAAGTTTTTGTAGATGCATTAACTCCTGGGGCCAATGAGAGTAAAGTAAAAATTTACATTGTCCCTTCCTGTTCAACTTTAGACCAATTGGTTATTGATTCTTTCTCTCTCAGGATAGTTTTTGCCTTCTAGCTTCAGTCTGTCCTTTCTTCTTGACTATCTTTGGAAGTGACTCTGGATCTTGGGACGGTAGTGATCTTTGTGCATCTTGGGTCCATGGGGTTGTTCAACATTGCCAGAAATATTTACTCATTGTCCCTGATGAAAACTGACATGATAGCTGAAAGAATTTAGTAACTTTTTTGATCAGAAATATGGCCAAATTGAAAGCTGATATTAGAGGCTAGTAATTTTTTTTTACCCCAAGCTAAAATGAAACCACATAAAAGGAATTTTATTTAAAAAGAGATAATGTAGTTAGATAAATGGATCAACCTATGATGTCATTTGATGGCAACCCAATTCTTTGATGTATTAAAAACAGTTGTCCTTGTTTTACAAAGGTAGTCTTTACAGGACCAGAGGTGTGGGTCCAGAAGCAGTTTGAAGCTTAAAGGTGCAGCAGCCATCATTGATTGGATCAAAGGTGCCCTGTGTGAAGAAAGTTCCTAACACTGCAGCATTTCTGGTTTCAAGCTACTTAAATAAGACTTCCTCCACCTTTCTCTCTTCCTCACTGGTTTCTTTAACCTAGATGTGACACACTAAAGGACCTGATGGCAATAGAACTAAAGGCATTCTAAAATGGCCAGATGTATGATGAAGGATGCACACAGTGTCTCATGCTAGTATGAAGATCAATGAGTCAGAGTACTGGAAAGATGAGTGCTTTTGACTTATGGCTGAACTTGTAGTTGATAAAAGTCATGGAGGTAAGGTTTGTGGGTGATGTCTATGGTGGCAATGTAAAGCCAACTCCCTTTCTGTGTTTGACTTTGAAGATGCTTTAAATTCAATTTGAGAAGGGTATAATTGTGTAGTTCATCAGAAATGAAGATTTCTAGTATGTCTGCATGTTGGGAGCATTTTACATGGAGCTGACGAACACTACAATTGATTGCTACAAGTACTTGGAGCCTCTTTGCAATGACTATCAAAAGATCAGGAACCAGAACTGAAGTCAGGAGTTGCAACTGATGCATGTAGATGAGTTTATTGATGAACTACTGCACAATGAGAGAGGCTGTGGTATCGTTCTGCCCTAGCTAAAGAAATGCTATGTGATAGAGGAAGCTGAGCAACTGGAGCCTTGGGTAAGTGCTCTGGAAGAGGACATGGATGATGTGCAGTCCAGCAAAGAGGAGGAAGGGGAGGATGAGAAGATGGAGAGAGTACCATCATCTGATCACTGCTGGAGAAGCTACTGAGGCTGGGAGAAGCCCTGTTGCTCTCCCACACTGCACTACAGGAGGAATAAGAAAGGGTCTCCTAGTCGGAGTCAGTCTTCCAAAAACAGAAGCCTTTCCCCTTACCAAGGAAAGCATCAGAGCAAGAGTCCAAGACATCACCACAGCAGGTCCTGAGATAGACAGCACGGAACCTGCTCCAAGTCCCCAGGTCATTACCAAAGTCACAGACATAGGAGCCATTCAAAGTGATCTAAGAAAAGCCACAGGAAGAGCTGGAGAGGGAATGAGTGATGGATTCAGTTTGATTTTAGTTCTAATGGCCTCCTGTGGATACAAACACATCTGCCTATGTGGGAAGATTAAGATCTACTTCCAAGGCAGCTAGGAAGATATTTTAGTTTTAGTGTTTTTTTTTTCTACAAGTTTCTCCACTTTTTTTTTTTAATTAAAAAGGTACTGAGTTTTGTATCTCATTTTGAATCATAATTTACATGTTTAAGGAATAATGTTTTGCAAGGGCTGCTTATGACTCCTTTGTACAACAAAACTTGACTATACTCAAATTTATGAAGATAGAAAAAATTTGAGGAGTGGAGTGTACAAATGACAAGAAGAGGATATAGCCACTTAGCAACAATTCATTATTATATTCGACACACCAAAAAAACCTAAAAAAATTAAAAATAAATTCGATCTATTAGTATGCATGTTCTATACAACTCAGAATTTTTTATGAAATGACAAATATTTTTAGAAATTATAAAAAAATATTTATAAATTTGCCAAGCCATAGAATGCTAACATAAAAGACAGTTCATAATTGTGTACTTCTTAGTTTTCACTAGAAATTAAGGTTTTAAAGTTTAAAATTATATGTAATTAAGCTATTAACATTAAAAAAGGGGTGACTTTACGAGGAAAGTAGGATGTGTTTTGGGTTAAGAAAAGGTAAAAATAAAGATACATTTTCATTAAGAGAAGTGAAAGTAACTTTGTCCTGGTTGTTTTAGAATGGAAACAGAATTTTGCCTTGTGTCATGAGGCTGGCTAAAATTGAATTATTATAAGGATTTAAAAAAATTAACCTTGAATATCAGTGGCATACTTATATAAAACCAAAACATTTAAATTTCTTATTTAATCGTGTCCAAACCTTTTAATATCTTTGACAAATTTTTCAAATTCTAAAAGATCTTTTTAAAAAAATCCAAACTAATTTTGAGAATTCCCAGAGGACCCCTAGAAAATCTCGAAGAACTTGTCTCTATCTTAAAAAGGGAGTTGTTGAACTAATTAGGCTTATTTGATATGTTAAATTATAAGGAAAGCATTGTCAAATAAGAAGTAACCATAAGCTTTCTTTATGTTGTATTTGTGTAAGTATTTGTTATAAGTGCTTCAAAAATTATGTGAACTTCCTAGAAGTCTGAGATGTCCTGGTGTAAGATGTCTGTCATCAAAACTGAGACACAGACTGAAATGACCGAACCTGAGTATCAGATTGTGGCACATGGGAATGAAATTCATTCTGCACCTGCAGGATGACTCCTTATTGCCAGATTTGCCATTTCAATGTCCTTGTAAACATGGCAATAGTCTGTTTCTAAATCAGAGAAGTTAAGATGGGTAAACAATGGCTGTAAATTAAGTAAATAGAGCCATGGGAAACCCAAGACAGCTGCTTGATTCTTCCAAGCTCCCTGGCAAACTCTATTTTTTTTTGTTGTTTGTTTTTGCTTTCCTTCATTCACCATAGTGCATTTAAGCTGGGCTTCCTTCAACCCTCACTTAGAATGGATTTTCAATATGCTGTTATCATTGTATGTACATGTGTTTTATTGATGAGTTGAAGTCTTCCCCTACTCTAAGGCTAATGCCCTCACAGTAGCAAAGAAACTGTTAGAAAATGTGTTTCCACTCCACACAAAATAGTTACCATTAGACCATCGTCTATTGGTATGTAACCTTTTGTTGATCCCTTGTTGTCTCATGCTAGTATAATTAGATGTGGTTAGTCTTTAATGTCTTCTGCTGTAACCTATTATTAATAGGTTAAGGAAGATTTTGCAGACCTCAGTTTAAGGGATCCTGTTGGTTATAGTGTAGAGCCTGGGGATTGGGTATACTCCATCAGAAGCACTGCCTACAAGCCCATTGAAAGGGACCTTTATCAATGACTCCTGATCACTGACACTGTTGCAAAACTAGAAGGTGTGGAACCTTGGGTACACATCTCACAGCTGAGGAAGGCTCCACCTTCTCAATTTTTATACCAGCCAGAGACCTCTAAATCAAATTGACTGGGAAGAGAAGTAGCTGACATCAGTGTAGACTGCTTCCATCCAAAATGCTGGATCAACTTCCTACCTCAGCTAAACAAAAAACCCTTTCTTCTTTTCTTTCTTTCCTTTATTCTGACATTGGACTGAAAATATAAGGCCCATCTATATCTCCCAGGCCATTGCTAAGGCAGTGGGGGAGGTTACCCCTGGAATTTAGAGCAGCTTTTTTAAATTTCAAGCTAGGAGAAAACCTAACTGACCCCTGGCTGGAAAGGGCAGTTGCGCCCCAACAGGATTTATACTAGTCTGTCATGATTATCATTCTCCTTGAGCCTATGAATGCCTAGATTGCTGGTGCATGGCTGAATAGTGTCTCATAGATTATCTAAATGTGTCCCTAATTGTTCTAGAGAGGACATACCACAAGGCTTTTCATGATTCAGGGTTTGCGAACATTGGCAAGGCCATATTTAATTGGTTAGGAATAGATACCTGTGGGAATGTGATCAGAAACCTCTCCTTAACTTCTGGAGACATTGTTGATTCTTTTGCTAAGGCATTAGCTGCCAAGCAAAGATCTTTAGACTCTAAGCTAAGCAAGAAAGTGTCTGTGGTATGACCAATACTACCTACTATACCTGGATCAACACTTCAGGGGAAGTTGAAACTCACATAAGATTATTGAGCAAGCCATTTGGCTTTACAGAATGACTCCTCACAATGAAGTCTTTCTTTGATTGGTTTAGGTCCTGAGTACTATGACTCCGAAATACACTCCAAATATTGGTAATTATCCTACTTACGGTTATCATAAAATCCTCCCTGGCACATTACATTCTCTCAAAAGCTTTTAACATGTGTTTACCACTGCTAATGCCAAGCAAATGATATTCCCAAGACTGGACTGTCAGAGAACAAAGAGAGTAATTGGTATACAGATTACAAACCTAGAACCTGAACCATAACCTGTAAATGTCATGAGTAAACAAAAAGGTGACACATCCAGGTTCAGCAAAGCTGCAGAAAGGTAGCTGTGAGTGATGCTAATGCCTTAAGTTTTGATCACATCTCTTATTTAGACTAAGAGTATTCTCAAAAGCGGGGAAGTGTTAAAGAGAAAACCACAGGCCCCAAATGGTGTCATTTGTGCTGAAAGCCCATAATACCATATTTAGATTTAATACTTGATCTAACTGCAGTTTCAACCACTCCAAGAAACACAATCTTAATTAGTCTGAAATTTCCTGATCAACACTAGTGAAATAATCTTCCTGATAAGATGCATAGCTTTCACCTAGGGAAAATGTTCTTGCTTGAAATAACTCGCTCTTTTGACTTTTTAGTCTCACTCTAATCCATTTTTTCAACTATTCTTAGTCTCACCATCTTTTTATCTATAAAAACCTTCCATTTTGTACAACTCATCAGAGTGCCCTTGTTTCAAGGTACCACCCCGCCTGATTCATGAATCACTTAAAGTCAATTAGGTCTTCAAATTTACTTGGTTGAATTTTGTTTTTTAATACTTCCTTACATGTTTATTATGTGTTTGTCTTCTTGCAGTAATTATGAAATTCCTTTTAAATGTATTGCTTTCACTATGGTATAATTCCACATAAAAGCTTCAGTTCTTACACTGTAAAATATAGTATTATACCTTAAATCCTAAATATTCTTTCTTGTGAGCTGAAAATTAAGAATCAGGATCCAGTCAAGCCCTTCCAATTGCTTTTGGAACAGGTGCTGGGGCAAAGCTGTGAAAACAGAAAGCTGAGGACCAAGAATTCCCATGGCCTTCAAGAAAGGAACAGACAAAACCAAAGGGTGGTCCAGCATTCTGCCAAATGGCATAGCTCACTCTAATCACTGTATATTTTGAGAGCAAATACACTAAAATAACAAAACCTTTTCTTTTATTTTTACATTTTGAAAAATAGGTACTATGACAGTTGTGAGAATTTTCTATGTTGGAAAGATTATGTGGAGGTTTCTGAAGCTGTCCTTTTTCATTAGGGAAGAAAAAGAATAAAGGGAAGAAAAAGAATCCACAGGTTTCCGTTCTTGTAACACTGAGTCTCCCAGAAGGGTCTTCACAGCATGGAGTGCTCTGGGAGGGCTTGGAGGGCTGTCTCACCGTGTCGTACACAGTGCTTCCCAGGTCTGCCATCACACTGGGGACTCTGACCCCTTTCTGGTGCTACAACCCTTTGGGTCCTGCCTCCAGTGCCATTGGAACCCTCTGGGTTGCAAAGCTACAGTGACTGAATGCGCAGGAGCCTCCAACCTTGTTTTGTTCCTTTGACCAGTCAGCATCTCTGGGACTCAATTTCCTTATTTGAACACAGGGTAAATAACAAAGATCCATCTACTCCACAGGGTCAAATAAAAGAGTGTGTACAAATATACTTTTAAAAGCAGAAATCCAAGGTGTGAAGGCGGGTATTTTAATTTGCACTATGAACTGCTAGTTGATATATTATTTTCTTAGGAGTTTGAGGGAGAGTTAGAGAGATCATGAGCACAAAAAAAAGGGTATTAGTTAAGAAATAATGACAGGACAAGTAAGATCAACATGAAACAAAAGAGGAAATTTTGGGGAAAAATGGACAAGAAATCAGAAATGTGAGGCAAGCTCTAACACCATCCACATGCAGCTTTTCTAGTGACAAACAATGAAAACTCTGGTAGTTGCACTGAGGGGAGTAGACAGCAGAGAGGGGCCGGGAGTGTGAAGACAGCAGCAAGAGGAGAGAATCTGTAAGAGATGTGGGGACGGCAAGCACATTGTAAACTAAATCAGGAGCCATTTTTTTCTACTTATTCACCTTGTACAAATAGGTACTCGATAATGATTTTTAAATATTTAAATAAAATCCTAGGTTTAATAAAGTGAAAAGAAATACACCTTTGGCAATTTAAAGAAAAAGAGAAGAAAATAATTATTTATTAAAAAAATACCGAACAGCTCCCAAAGATCTAAGGAAAAGCTGAAGGATCAGATCTGGTTGCAGGGATGACTGAAAAGTCTTTATAGCCCATATAAAGTGCAGAACACTGACCCAGTCCAAGTTTTTATTTCTGCTTCCTGGAAAAAACAGAACAGGAGAAACAGCCCAGAGATCTTATGGAGGAATTTCATGATTTCTTCTAACTTTTTATTTTGAAGTAATGTAGACTTACAGAAAAGTCATGAGAATAGTACAGAGTTCTTGTATACCCTTCTCACAGCTTCTTTCCTTGATGTTAGCATCTTGTATTATCACAGTGCAATGATCAAAACCAGGAAGTGTACTTTGATATGATATTAAATTAAATAAATAAATGGCTCACCTTATTCAAGTTGCACCAATGTTCTCACAAATGTGTTTTATTTGTACAAAATCCAATCCAGGATTCCACATTGCATTGTTGTCTCCTTAGTCTCCTCCAGTCTGTGAAGTTTCTTAGTCCTTCCTTGTCTTTCATGACCTTGATGCTTTGAAGGGTACTGATTGATTACTCTGTAGAATGTCTCCCAATTTGAGTTTGTCTGATATTTTCAAGGATTAGCTCAAGGTTATACATTTGGGCAAGTTTACCACAGAAGTGACAGTGTGCCCTTCTAAATGAATCACATCAGAGTTTATAGTAACATCAATTTGGCTTCTTAAAGGTGATTTTAACTTTGTTTGTTTGGTTACTGTGGTGTATGCCAGCCTCCGCTATTATAAAGTTCCTATGCTTCTCTTTGTTATTAAAAAATATCTTGTGAGGACATACTTTCAGAGGATGCAAATATGCTCTTTCTCATTGTACTTTTGACATCCACTAATAGTCTTGCCTTAAAACAATGTTTGCTAAATGGTGATTTTCTATTTTTCTTGCTCCTTTTCCCCCCATTTTTAAGAATTCTGTGATTTCTTGATATTTGATCGATGTGTATTAATAATATCCATATTCATGAAAACAATATTTTTACTAAATATAACAACAAAATTTAGTTATTGAAATCCAGGTTGATTTACTGAGGCTTCCTACAATTAACAACTTCCAGTTAGTGCCTAATCTACTAATTTTCTAAATGCTTTAAACTATTTTAGCAACATAAGATTCCGTTGTTTAAAAAAAATCATAGAGAATTTGGAAAAATTAGAAAACTTCTTTGTGGCATTTAAAAGACATATAGTTAGGACTATTTGGTATAATAAGATTAAAAAAAAAACAGAATTAGAATACTGTTATGACTGAACAAATATTGATTGAATCTGATGATGTTTAAATCAGTTAACTGTTCAGACATGGTTGACATAGTTGGGAGGAATTATTTTAAAATATGTATAAAATAGTAATAAAAAGGATATATAGCCTCTTTTAGAAACCAGAGTGCCAAATGTAGGCGCTGTTTAAAAAAAAAGTGGCTTTCAGTAAGTGTGAGGAGAGTTTTATGAAATAATTTGCCACCATTTTGATAAAAGTAAAAACTGCACAGAGGCTTCAAGCTCTAGCTACTAAGTCAGGAACAGCCCTGGGGGAGAAAAATTAAGAGCCTAGAGTAACCAGAAGGTGTTAAGGAGGCAATAAAACCTTTTCCTCTACATGGCAGCCAGGAACTGGCTGAAGGAGAAGGTGCCAGAGGCCATGAAAAGGTCCAATAACTTGAGCCCGTGGCATTATTTCAGATCACAAAGTTTAGTTGATATAACTGATAAATACTTTGCATAAAATGAAGTAAATATTCCTAATTTATAGGGTCAAGGGGAAAATAAAATAAAACGTACACAGTGCTGTCTGGCATTCCATAAACAGTGAATAAATAGTATTCATTTTTACAACAAACATCCATTGAGAGTTTTCATGCAGTTTTACACTTAACCATTTTGGGCCATAGTCTTTTGTAGTTATAAAAGTGATTCTACTAATGACTTCTGAAGTGCCTTTTTAACTCAAATGCTATGAATACACTGCCATTGGTGGGGAATTAAAAAAAAAGATAACTGCACATTTGATTTGTAGAAAGTCTGACCCAACTGCCTTTATTTATTTACTTAACATTGAATATGTGGCAGGCGCTATACTAAAGTCCAGAAATTTTTAAATTATATAAATAGTACTCATTCCCTGACTTATTTCAGCCTCACATTCTTTTTTGACAGATGACCATGCAAACAAACTACTACTATGTAATATGGTAAAGTAGTAGAAGAAAGGGGTAGTTCTCTCTGCATGAGTGAGGGCTGGTCTCAGAGAAGCACAGATACAAGACCTGGGCCATGGAGAATCAGAAGAAATTTACCCAGCAGAGAAGAGCACATACTAGGTAGAAGAGTTCGCTTGAACAAACACATGGAAATAGAGAAGTGCATGGTGGTTTAGAAATGAGTATTATACTTTTAGTGTGTGGACAAAAAAGTGTTTGAACATAACTCCAGTTAATTTGGGACTGGACTAGAGTTTGACCTGTATAAGCAACAGGGAGCCATTGAATACTTTTAAGTAAAAGAGTCACATAATAGGTAATATTTTACAAAGTATTTGTCAGCAGGGTAGAAAATGAGAAACATGAGAAATGACTGGAGGCTGAATAAACAGGTTAAAAGACTTTCAACAATTCAGGTAAGAAGTAATGACTTCAGCAAGGGTGGGAGCCATAGGATAGAGAGAAGAGAAGGAATTTCATATGTATTTTGGAACTATAGTAGCTTCTATGAGTCTCACACCTGTAACGTGGCTATCAAAGTATTTCTACTAACTTTCTCACTGCAAAGAACTACTACAAATGCTGAACATGTGTGTATTTAAGTTCCAAAATGCTTAAAAAAAAAGTAGGAAATACCAGGACAAAATCCATGTAAAAGGCAATAACCAAAAAAGTAAGCAGAGCTGTTATGCTGAACCTAGCTCAATTTACCAAGACCTTAGGGAGTGTGAGAGGCAGAAGACAGAGCCCTTCTAATGTAGTCAGACAGTCTAACAAGTAAATTCCTAATATAACTGGAACCTCAAAGGGTTATCCATATATGTAAGGATGTGAGAGTGAACTAATAATTAACTCTCTTGGTTCCTCCTACTCCCCCAGTTCAGGGGATTGTAATAATTGCAAGGCAAATTATTGGGCAAAGCAAGGTCTGGGGAAAAACGAGAAAAGCAATCCCTGAGAAGCTGCAATCATAAGTCTGTCCTAAAAATATTGTATAGGCAAAATTTACATCTTCTGGGAGGCGCTCAAAAGTTCAAGATTTGAAGTTAAGCTAAAGTGTTCCAGGACTGATGGTACCTCTGTATACCTGGCAGAAGTAAATACTAATCCTCTATGGAGAAACCCTCCTACATCTTAGGCCTCAAATTTTTTCCACATAGACTTTTTCAAGGGAATAGATTAGCTCACAGTCAATGATACTTAAGCACACAAGAAGATAGGTACCATGGACAATAACCAGCAGAAATAATAGGCAACAAACAAGGCCTATGTAAATTTTAAATGTTGATGTCATGAGACAGATTTTGGTGTAAATACAAGTATAAATTTATATGTTTTAAACAAATCATAATGAAAGAAAGAAAAGACAAACTTAAAAATACCTGCAGGAAACACAAAACCATTTTTAAAAAGTCTTAGCAGTTTTTACAATGAAAAAAACAACTAGATTAAAAAGTGCAACAGATAACTTTAACTGCAATGACAGCTGAAGACAGAATTATTGAAGTTAGCTAGGGATCAACAAAGGTCTTATTAAGAACCAGAATTTGTAAAGATTTAGGGTTAGAGCATTTCAGGCAGAGGGAATAGAAGTGCAAAGAACCTGTGAAGGGAATACACTTATATGTTAGGAGACAGAAATAAGTCCAGGGGTCTGGAACATAGTAAATAAGAGAGAAAGTGGTAGAAGTTGAGATCAAAGAAGGAGGTGAAAGTCAAACACATAGAACTTCTTGTGCTCAGAGAACCTCCTGCCGTACAGCATTAAATATTATAAAAAAGTGTGATGGCAGCCACTGGAGAAAAGATTTTAGGACAAAGTCTGAATTACATTTTAAGAATTGCATTCTAACTATGCTGTGTATAACAATGGATTGTAAAAAAATGATAGTGGAAACAGAAAAACCATTTAGAATCCTATTGAAGTAGTCTCAGTGAAAGATGATAGTAGTACTGTTTAAGGTAGGAAAAAATATAAATACTTCGATATCTGATTTATGGTGGGGGTATCAAGAAATATTTTTCTACAGGTCTGTTATATTTTTGCATGTTTTACAAGAAGAGGCACTGATGGTTTTTGTTCTAAACCATCTTTTCTGGACTATATCTCTCTGGATAGGGAATAAGCTTTGAGAACAGAGATACTGCCTTATTCTGGAGCAAAGGGAAGTCATGCTAACTGGCCATTATAACAAAATGGAGTTCTCCAAGTTCAAGGTTCCTCTCCTGGAAACCAACCCACTGTGTATATAAGTGTTACCTGGCCCTCTTTGCATTGCCCTGTGGGAATTGGGGCTCAATGAATTGGTGAAAGAAAATACTGGCACTCTTGGCAATAGCTACTGAATAATAAACTCCTTTGTCTCTAACTTGAAATTGTCTTGTCTTCGCTAGCATCCGTGAAACTGATGCAGGTTAACTTGGTAGACCGCAAACAGGAAAAAATAACAGACCCTTCACAGTTCTTGACAAGATGGTTACATTTACTAATGAACAGTACAGTGAATAGCACAGAACCAGTAAGAACTGAGATATTGCAGGAGGGGAGTTCCCAGTAACAGAGAACCCGAGATAGAGGGTTCTTGACATTCAGGCAATTTATATAAAACAGAGTCAATTGTAAGGAGGAAATCAGACCCTGGTCAGAGGAATAAGGACAGAATTTTGTTCTAGGGAAGATTATTGATAAGATTAAGATAGGACTTTGGTATTAGAAGTATGCTAGAATACCATGTTAGGGTAATAGAAATTTCTTAAAAAGAAGGACCGTAAGAAAACCCCAGTTATGTGAACTAAGGAATGCACAGGAAGAAAAACAGACCAGGAAATGCAGACACAGAAATAACGGTAGATGTGTGAGAGGTTGAACAATGTGATAAAATATTAGACAAAAGAGGTTAACATTTTTGATAACTTTATTTCGCAAAGAGTCATGAAAGTGGAGAGTCAAAAAAACACAACCTGCACACCACAGGAAGAAGTTGGGGATAAAGCTCTGATCTGAGAGCACTGACTCTGCTTCATCTAAAATTAAAAAATAAATAAATAAAATAAAATAAAATAAAATAAAATAAAATAAAATAAAATAAAATAAAATAAATAAATGGAAGTACCTCAATAGAGTTTCACTGGAAGGCGGAGACAGATGATGGCTAAGGGCGTTTAAGTACTTACTGTCTGCTTCAAACCAGGATTGATCTCAGAACTGAGTTAGAAATGGGCACACTCTCAGTGTGGGGGTATGGAAAGCCAGAGGTATTGGAAGTGAGAGTCAGGAAAGTCCCTCTTTGATTATTCCATTCTCTTGCACACACTCCTTTATGTTTCTTAGCATTACACTCCATAAATCCTTTAAATTTGCTCCATTTTTAACTTTTATATGTTGTAAATACTTGATAGATATGAAGACTATGTCTTGAGACTTTATTGATTGTTTCCTAGACATAGTTCTCTTAGAAACTAATTTCTTAAATAAGCCATCAATTAGTTTTGTTAGAAATACTTTTAATAAGAAGTAACAGAGCATTCAATGAGCTGCAGCTTAAGCAATTAAAGACATTTGATTATTTACAGAACAGGAAAGGTGAAGGTAGGCAGTTGCAGGTTTCATGAAGAAACAGCAGTATCACCAAGGACCTTGTTTATTTCTCCTTTTCTATTCTCCCACCTTTTATTATGGTAATAATTTGGCTATCACTGTTCCTTACACAGTGGATTCAGAGCAGGTAGAAAGATGATAGCAGAAGGAATTTGATTCAGGAGGTTCAGTCTTTTCACCTGGAAGAAAACTTGTTTTTCAGAAGCAATGTGCTATCTCTAACAGCCCTTTGCCTAGAACTGAGTTCATATATTAGCTTAAACTGGGTCACATGCCTAATCACTAACAAAATAAAGAGATTACCATGATTGACACAGCTGGCATGTCTCACTTTTGCTACACATCAAAATTACTTTTGGAGCCTTAAAAAGTACTGATGCGTGAGTCCCACTTCCAGAGATTCTGATAAAATTGTTCTGGGATGTGGCTCACACATCAGATTTGTTTATGTTTCTCAGGCAATTCTCATATGCAACTGTAGTTGAAAACTACTACCTAAAACACCAGTCATGACCCCTTAGGGCTAGAGGAATGGCCTAACTTATAAGTTCAAGGGATCTCAGCTGCCATCTGAATGAAATTGAAATAGAAAAATGATTGCTAGTGGCCTCAGATTTACATTTTTTTTAACCTAGCCAATCCAGTGGAGAAAAGGTTCTCTTTGCCAATATTTGCAGTAAAAAAGTCCAGAATTGAGCCCCAAGGGTCTGTCTTTGGATAAACACCATCCTTGAACCAATCATTATGAACAAAGGGAAAAAAATTACTAATGGACCAATCCTGGGGCATGTGCTTATAAAGAAAATGACATCAGTGGAACCAGGAAGACTGCATGTAGGAAAAAGGAAATGGTTTATCCCTCAAAGGAACATATAGGTAGAACTATTAGAAAAAGAGAGAAAAAACACAGGGGTTCACTAGTGCTCAGTATATGCTTATTGAATGAATGAGTGGAAGAATTTATTCTTTATCTTTTCTACTCCTAAGTGAGCAAAAGAAGTAGTTAGCATACTTCACTCTCATTTAATATGAACTCCATTCTTTAGAGGGACTTATTGATTCTCAGGATGTGGATCTTTGAAATACAATTTAGTTTCTCTTCATGTTGAGGATGACTATTTCTATTCTCAGACAGTGGGGCAATTTCTATTAAACAGATAATGAGAACAGTTGTATGAAGGACATACATTTAGTAAAAAATAAAATTGAGTGTTTTCGTCCAAGTTCAACCCTCTGATCATGACAATGCCAGTCATGCATCTATAATTGTCAAATATTCCAGGAATATTGGACACATGATGAATAGTCATAAAGAAGCATTTCACTCAATCTATACCCTGACTCTGTGACTCTCTACTAGAGAGTAACATTAGCTTTAGGTAATTGCTTTGCCTGCTAAGTTTTTTCAAGAATTTTCAAAAAGATAAACGACTGTTTTTATAACAACTTGCATGATCGGTCACTGAGGTGCTTCTTATAAATCCAGGAAGGGAGAATGGAGCTAAAAACATGGTATTCTCAAAACCACTTGTTACTCTCAACATAACTCAGGCTGAGGAAGGAGCTTGCTGATGAGTCTTGTGGGTTTTTAAAAAAATTTGTTTTTTGTTTTATTTATGTGTTTGATTTTAATATAATAGGTTAAACATCTTCTTGCTAGTTTGTATTGGTCTATCGACTCAGTTCACACTGCAAACGAACTGAGGGTGTTATAGTCTTGTTTCATTCTGCGTGGTTTGAAGGGAAAAATTTTGTAGGGTCAAAGTTTCAGTACTTTCCAGGGATATGGGTGCCATAAAAGGGTAGCAGGTGGTAGGAGAAGTAGGCAGTCATGTAGGGTGGTTAGTCACAATGCACAAGACATAGAGCACAGGAATTGAATTAGGTCTTCAGTCTCTAACACTAAAGATAATTAGTTAATTCTAACCAAGTAAATTTTATACATAATCCTTTGATTTTGTGTATGTGAGAAACCTCAGTTTTACCTATCATTATACTTTTTTTTTTTACTTTTCTTTGGAAGTTTAAAAAAGATAAATTCACACAAAGAACATATTGTTTCACACTTCTACATCTCAAAATTAACCAATCTTAATATATTTCCTTCTTTCATTCCTATTTTCCTTCCTTCATTTTAATAATTCTTTTGTTTTTTTAAAAATGATACATATTAATTATAAACAATTCAAATGCTGCAGAAAAATATAAAAATGAAAGAAAAACCCCCAAATTTCACATCCACAAATAACTATCATTAACATTAGGTAAATATCAGTTGCAATATTTTTTATGCGTGTAGATATGTAGAAATTATTTTATAAAACTGGAATCATATTATAGATACTGCTTTTAATATAAAGTTATTGTTAATTTTATGAATATTAAGAAAAAGGAAAAGCTCTAGTGGAACAGAATGAATAGTTTAATATATGCAGGCTTATATGCATATATACACATATAATATACATACAGACATATCTCAGGAGATATTATTTTTTCAAAAACTACACTAATGCTAAAATAAAATTATGAATAACTTTTAACACTGATATTGTGATGATTTTTTTAAAACAATGATTTTTAAACAGTAGAAATTGATGCTTGATTATTAAAGCTAGAATATGAGTATCCTCATATTACCTCCTTTTTTTCCTTCACATCCTTATTTTTATTGATATTATTGTCTTTATATTGCCCAGGTTTATAATATTAGCATCTGGTCCTGTAGAACACATGTCTGTTTTTATTAATTCTATGTTTAAATTTATTTAGCACTATCATCATTTCCTATCACATCCTTATTTCTATAGTTTGTATGGTGATTCAGCTCTTAAAGGCTGAATTTAATTGTCAAATAATTTTTTTTTTCCAGAAGGGCTGAGAGTTCTGCCTGTTGCATTTATATTTGAATATCTTGGCTGGCTATAATACTTATGGGTTACACTTTTATTTTCCTCAGAACTTGGCAAACATTGGTTCATCAGCTTCTAGAGTTGGACTTGGCTCTAAAATAGATTGAGAGTCTAGACCGATTTTCTCTCTGAGTAAATATATATATATTTTGTGTGTGTGTATATTTATGTGTGTGTTGAAGGCAGGTTGGTGGGGAGTGGCGGTCTATAACCTGAAGCTTAATAACTTAATTGGATATGTGTCAGGTTTAAGATTTCTGCATCAAATTTTTATGAAATATAGTCTGTATCCTGCAAATATTTTTTCCTTCATTTTAGAGAAATGTTCCTATGTTATCTTTGAATCTATCTTCTTTTCATGGGCTTTTTGCATCAGAGACCTCAGTTACCCTTATTTTAGAATCGATTTTGTTTTCCTAAGCTATTAACTTTGTTTCATTCCAGCTTTTATATTTCTTTTCATCTCAATTAGTTGTATAACAAAGCATCACATCTTTAAGCTTTTTTAAAATTATTGTTTTGATACTAAGAGGGACTATGCAAAGCACTTAGGAGAAATCTACTGTGGTTTGAGTTTTATTTTTTTCTGGATTAAGTTTTGTTTGTTTGGTTTTATTTTGTGTTTTGGATGGTTTGTTCCTGTCTTTTTGCTTCATTTTGTTAGTGAGTTCTTGTTTCTTGTCATTTTAATGTCTATACATTGCAGAGTTGGCTATGCTGTTTCTTCTTGTACTGTTCATGCTGGGGTGACTCTCTCCACTCTATTTACTCTAATAATGTGTGAGTGATTTCTGAACTCTTTCTGCAATATCTGAGGGTTTGTTTTTTTTCACCTACAGCTAGATTCTATGTGTTCTTACCTTTTTTTCTGTACCTCAAAGAAATGGTTGAGGGGGGGCGGGCGGTGTGGCACAGGAATGAGAGTAGTATGCAAGCTGTGTTAAATGACCTGGAATACTGCACTTTTTTTTTTTCTGAGGTTTTATTACATATCCTGTACAAGAGTTCACTTCAACTAATGAGGACTCAATCCCATTCACACTGAGGAGGTCTCTTGGGCTTTGGATGGCTTTCTGTTTCACCCATTTTCCCCTTCAACCTTTTTCCACTATTCCTCAGTCTGAAGAGGAATTGGATAATAACATCAACTCAATTTCCTTTCCTCCACATTTGGAAGTTTTTGTGGGAATTCTCAGATTTTCGTGAATCCACCACCATGGTTTTTGGAATGTTGAGGGCTGGATTCTGACCAAGATATGTCTTTCATCGCCACTTTATTCCAAAATCAGCTGTTTCTTATTGCAATAGATTACGCCTCTTTCCTTCCTTAGTGGTTTGATAAATTTTTCTTTTGTTGGGTTTTACATTTTTTAAACTATTGAAGTGAGTGTTAGTAGAATGGACAAAGACATGAACTCTAGAGACACGCTACCTGACTTCAGGTCTCTGCCACTTGCTTGCTCTGAGGTTAGGGCTCAAATATTCAATTTTCATGGTTTTAGTTTCCCAGTCTGTCGAGTGTTTTTCCCAAAGGGTTCTTATTAAAATTAAAGCAGTTATTATATGTAAAGCTTTTAGAAATGTCTTGGCATATAGTAAACACTTAATGAGAGATAATATTTTTATTTTATTATGGCTAATTTAAAATATTGAACAGTGAAAAATTATTTTTCACTCTACCACCTTAAACCAGAAGGCTATAATTCTGGTCTTCAAGTCAACCTTTCTTAATCTTTTTAAATCTATGGTACACATTTAGTCTAACTAAATTTCACACTGAAGTTACTCAGCAATGGTATTCATTGGTTCAAACTTTCTATTTACTAACTTAAATCATATTAACATGCCTGTTTGTATCATTCATCTTTCTTTTTCTTAAAAAAAAATCTGTCAAATGTTAAGAGTGAGAAAATCTATGACTTTTTGGAGTTTATTAAGCATTTAGTGATATCTAGTGGATAGTAGGTACCAATAAATGTTTACTGAATAAAAATATCTAAGAATTGCTTTGTACTTGGGTTTTTATGTCCCTTTAAGGTTCACTAGAGAGCTTATGTCATTCTTTTATGTATTTTGCATTCTGAAAAGAACCAATTTAACTAGTCACTGAGACATTATTGTTTATTGTTGTATAAATTAACATGGTATATTTTAAAATATTTATTTTGACTCTATATTTCAAAATATCTGATCTATGTCAATGATTCTCAAGTAGTGGGCCCTACAAGTGTGCCATAAAGAGGTTACACATAGGCAGTAATAATATTGATTCCTTTTGGTGGGTAGGCTGAGTCTAGAAAGTTGGAATTCTCTGCCCTTTGGGCCTTTCTACTTAGAACTACAAAAATTATCATTTTCTGTGTGTGCCATGATATTCGATAGGTTGGAAAGAATGAATCTATTGTCATGAGGTAAATTATGCTGGAAAGTAGGAGTCCCCCACATGGACCCAGGCACCATTATCCTAGAAAACAAATGATGGATTTGAGAAGGACCACAAAACCCCTAAAATTGTGTGCATGGTGAGTGAGTGTGAGTGTTTTTCTGAGGCAAGGGTTTGTAACTTTTATAAAACCCTCAAAAACCGTGTTTTTTTAAAGTGCAACTTTAAGATTCAGAATCATCTAAAAAGAATGTTATTTAAAGTATAAATTTCCAGCACCCTTTTACTGAATACTAGATCTTTTTAAATGACTAAAAAGAAAATCCTTTACTTGTGTCTAAAGTATTTAAATTTTTTTTTTCTGTACAAATGTCAATTATTTTTATTAAGGTAAGGTTGGGGATAGTGCTTGAAGCAAAATTAGCAAAAAATTATGGCTTATATTTGACAGTATGGATTTATTGATAATATGAATAGGTGACCAAAAAGTTAATAAGATCTTATGCTTCATTGACAAGAGTTTATAAGTAAATAAGAGATATGAAAAATTTATTTAATTCTCCACAGATTACATTTCTGAGGTGTGTTTCAGAAACTTTGAGTGGAAGTTATAGGAAAAAAAATTTCAGGTCACATAAAGAATAACTTTCTCTCAATCAAAGCTGGTTAATGATGGAATAGATCATTTTGGGAAATACTGTTTTCTCATCTCAATAGACGGATTGGGCATAAGGCACAAGTTCACTTCTAGGAACACTGTGGAGGAAATCTAAACATCAGGAGTATTGAGATTCCACTGTTTGAATAATCTAACTTGCCCCTCCACCCCAATTTTAAAAATTATTTTTATCTGGAAAAAGTAACATGCTTATTGCAGACAATTTGAAAAATAAAAGCTAACAAAAAAAGAAAGAAAAAATTATTATTGTCACTCATAGATAATTGCTGCTAATATTTTATTTTAAAGTCTGTATTTTTTATAGATCCATAAATATATAGAAATATGTTTTCTGTAGAATTATATTGTGTCAAGTGATTTATAAATTACTTCATTACTTAATAATAATAAATGCATTATATGTTAATAAATCTTACTTAAAATATAACTTTTTAAAATTTACCTTTTATTTCATCTTATGAATTGTCTTATAATAATGCTATTTTAATCACATCTGATATTGAATGTCTAAATTTTTTCTTACTTTCTGTTATTATAGACAACATCACAATACACATCTGTGTAGTCAAAAGTTTGTATATGTCTGTATTAATTGTCTATTGCTATACTAACAAATTACCACACACTTAATGGCTTAAAACAACAATAAACACTTAATGACTTCACATTTTCTATGGGTCAGGTTTTAGAGAGAGGCATAGGTGGGTGGTTTCATTTTGAAGTCTCTCATAGGTTGTACTCAAGACTACAGTCAAGACTACAAGTGGGGACTGCAGTCTTCTGGTCTTATTTATTCATTTTTAAAAAAGTATACAATACCGTGTTATTACTATAATCACTCTGCTGTGATTTAGGTCCCCAAAACTTACTTATTCATTTTATAACTGGAAGATTTTTTACCAACATCTCTCCTTTTCCTACTAGTAACCACCATTCTAATCTCTATCTCTGTTTCTATAAATTTGTGTTTTTTTAAGATTTCATGTATAAGTGAGACCATTTGGTATTTGATTTTGTCTGACTTATTTCACTTAGCACAATGTCCTTAGGGTTCATTCATGTAGTCATACATGACAGGATGTCGGTCTTTCTCATGGCTGAATAATATATGTGAGTATATTATTATAATTATAGTTATTATACTAATATAATTATAATATGTAATAATATATGTTATAGTATATATTAATACATATTATATTATATACCAACATATTATATATAGAGAGGAAAGACATATATATATATTTTTTTCTTTATGTATTTATCCATTGATGAATACTTGATTGTTTCCATATGTTGTTTATTGTGAATGTGTAATGAACGTGGGAGTGCAGATATCTCTTTGAGATCCTGTTTTTATCTTCCAGAAGTAGGATTGCTAGATCACATGGGAGTTCTATTTTTAATTTTTTGAAAAACCTCCATGCTATTTACCATAGTGGCTGCATCAATTTACATTCTCATCAAAAGTGCATAAGGGTTCTCTTTTCTCCACATCTTCACCAACACTTATTATCTCCTGTCTTTTTGATGATAGCCATTCTAATGGGTGTGAAGTGAAATCACATCATGATTTTGTTTTTCATTTATCTGATCATTAGTGATATTGAACACCTTTTTATGTACCTGCTAGCCAGCTACAAATCTTTGAATAAATGGGCTATTCAGTACCTCTGCCCATTTTTTAATTGATTTAGGGTTTTTCTGTTTTGTTTTGTTAATGATTTATGTGAATTTTTAAATCTATTTTTAGATATTAACCACTTAGCAGGTACATGATTTGCAAATATTTTCTCTCATTCCATAGGTTGCTTTTTCATTTTTTTAAAATGGTTTTCTTTGCCATGCAGAAGCTTTTTAGTTTGAAGCAGGTGTACCCATTTATTTCTGCTTTTGGTGTCAATCCAAAAAATCATTGCCAAGACTGATATCAGGAAGCTTACCCCCTGTTTTCTTCTAAGAGTTTTAGAAGAAAAGGGTTTGTTTTCAGTCTTTAACCCACTTTGAGTTGACTTTTGTGTGTGGTGTCAGATAGGGGTTTAGTTTCATTCTTTTTCATGTGACTGTCCAGTTTTTCCCACACCACTTACTGGAGTCATCTGAAGTCTTGCCAAAGGCTAAATACTTGACTTTCATGGTTCACTCTCATGGCCAGCAATTTAGTGTTGGTTTTTGGGAGAAAGCCTTTGTTTTTTCCATATGAGCATCTCCATAGGCTGCTTGAGTGTTCTTAGAACATGGCACTTAACTTCCCACCCCAGAGCAATTGATCTGAGAGAGAGAAAGCCAGACAGAAGCTGTTCTTTTTATGATTTAGTTTTAACATTTATAAGGCAGTACATTTGTCATGTTGTGTCTGTTAGTACTAAGCCCTCACTAAATCTGGTCCACATTTGAAGGAGAAGAATTAGGCTCCATCTTTTTAAAGGAGAAGTATTAACATTTTTTGTGGGCATATTTTAAAATCACCACATCTAACCTTAAAAATAAATTTCTAAAGATGGAATTTAAAGAATCAAAGGATATGGAACATGTTAAGGATTGTACATATTCCTGAATTGCCCTTCAAACAATTTGTACCAATTTTATTTCTGTAGAAGTAATTGTGACATTCTGTTTTCCTGAGCCCTAGGAAACACTGAGCATTAAAATAGGGCCTCTGCTTGTCCAAAGGGTACCTTTGTAAGAATAAGAAGAATGTGTTCCTTCTCTAGGTAGACATGGGCCTCCACCAGGGTAATTGTTTGGCAAGAGGAGTACCAGTTCTTTTAAACAATCCCTGGCCACCAGGGCTGAGCATCCTTATACAGGCCACAACCCATGCAATCATAGTGGCCCTGTTGAAAGTTTAAATTTTTTTTTTTCTGAACTAAACTACAAATTTTTTCTACTCATTAGAGCAGATTTGATTTTTTTCTAATTTTAATCATTAAAAATGGTCCTTTGTATTTTAAATTTATTATTATGTATAGCTGAGAATAATAAAAATTACTTCCTTAATAAACTAGTCTATACACATTTTACTGAATCAGGCTGGGTTTCTTTTCCTTGCTTGCCTTGTTTCTAGCCACACGCCTAAATAAGGATAGGACTATGTAACTACATTATGACAAAACTGTCTGCAGAAGTGATTTCTCAGTTTGTTATGATACAGGTAAGATTGTAAAATGCTAGCCAGGAAAGTTAAGTATGTACTTAGAAGCATCAATTGACCTTGACCATATTCACAGCTTCTGCTTTTTTCCTTTCCATTTTTTTTTCTTTTTTATTTTCTGAAGGAGATGTGATAAACCACAAAACTGGCCATGAATCCTACACCTACTATATCTTGCCATTTGGATCCTGACACTTATTTTTCATAAAATATACAAGCATATTTATGCCAGTTAACATAAAAATACAACAGTCTATTAACATGTTTTCTAATAGAAAAAAATTTAAATTATGATTTTTAAGCTACCTAAACCAGGCTATCATTACCATCCATTGTAATACAACCTTCTCTGTTCTTGTACAACATCAAACATCAATTTTTCAGTAGTTTTTTTACTGTTGCTTTCAATTATCACCCATTTCATGCAATTACAAGACTAAAAATTTTTTTCATTAACTGGTAATGAAAGATGTTACAATGAAAGTTTTGGGAACCTTGAGTAATATAAAGGTGGATGATATTATTACATAGTTTGACTATTTTAACTGATTTGATCACAGTGGTTTTTTTTTTTGTATTAAATTGACCATTCAGTGTAATCATAAACAGTAAAACTGTTTATGTGGTTAGCATAATTGAAGCCAGAAACATAGTTGCTATTTTTTACCTGCAATATTTGGATGTGATATTATCATATTCAGTTCTTCATTAAGCCTATGCTTGGCAGTAGGTGTTAAGAAGCAACAAGAGCTCAGATTTACTTCCACAAGACTCATGGGAAGTATAATTGAAACATTACTTAAAATGTAATTGCTTTTCCATCAGAAAATTTAAAACTGAGAGATCACTTTTCCAGGTGGCAAATAAGCATTGAATTATTAAAAAAAAAAGTGGCTGAGTAGCTAATACTTATCCAAATATATTCTTTATATCAAATAAGAATGAGTTCCACTATCCCAAAAGCACACAATCTCACTCATAAAAAATTACATGAATGGTTACCTCTAAATCGGTATGAGTTAAGTAATTTTAATGAAGTTGTACAAATTTTGATATGACTAAAACAGAAAGCTTATTAATGCCTTAGAATCCATTCTCAAATAGTCCCATTTGATCATTAGATCAAACAAAACTATTTTAATTTTAATAGAAATCTCAAATCTCAATATCTTTATCATAAGAAATATTTTTGCTTCTAAAATATTACTGTCCTTTCTTAGTTGTCAACCTGGACTTTACATCAGTAGAGAAAACAGTGTGAGAAAAAGCTTTAAGTGGGCCAAGAATTTTGCTTAAATCAATTTCTGTTAAAGTGCTTTCTCATTTATCACCTCTGAAAGGACATTTAACAAAGGCCCTCTGATGTAACTTTTGTCAGAGTACCAGGTAAACCACTGCTTAAACATTAGCTTAGTCTTGAGACTGAGTCAGGAGGGGTGGGGGGCAGTCTGCAATCGTTAATCTATATGAGGAAATGAATTTATTTTGTTAAGTAGTGAGCTGCTTTTTCTAGAAGAAAAGCTGTCATTTGACGCTTAACAGTTTCATGTCCAGGGTGAGGATTACAGTGTGAAGCATGAACCCGGTGGTTAAGATATTTAAAGTTTAAAAAAACAGATGGGCGGATCCCTGGAAATATCCTTTCCAATGCAGCAGTATAAAAGGTTTTATGTGTACTGTGAACCTGGGATATTTGGATCTTGCGGGGGAAAGTTGACTTTGCTGGCAGAATTTTCTGACTTTTTTTCTTGTTTTTATGTTGTATTGGTTTATAGCACTAAAACTAGACTTCAAAGTAAAGTACAGATTCTACATATATGGAGAGTAAATAATTTCTATGAGACATTTTCATAGGTTTAGTTATATTTATGTAAGTAAGTGATCAAAGGCAAGGGTAAAACAAGAAAATTTAAGGTGAGATGCCACCTGGCTTAAATGACCTTAATAGTTAGGGTAAAGTTATTTTGAGGGCACAACGTATCTGAATTAGCCTCTTCATTCTCAATATCACCTTCTTGGCAGTGACGTTCTGAGGGTAGACCAAATTAGAGGTAGGCAATAAATTGGAACACAACAGGAAAGATTATGCCTCCACCAAACCTGGCCACATCATCAATGTTTATTGGAACTTTTTCTTTTTTAATACTACTTGGAATTTGGAAAGGAAAAGAGAAAATCTTTTCTGTTTTATCACTTATGCTGGATGTAGTCAGAAAAAAAGCACCTGTGGCGATTTTAGTATTTATTTCTTTTTAAATGAGAATATAAATAGAGCAAGAAAAAACTGAATATATGTGTGTATGTGTGCTTGCGTGCGTGTTTGCACACTCCCAGCCCCCTCAGAAGGGGCTGTTATTCTGAATAAGGGAAACATAGAATGGGATGCAGCACAGAGGAAAATCTATGATTATCGATAAAACTTCTAGGATGAAATGCGTTGACTTTTTTTTTCTTTGTTTTTAGAAAATGCTCTTTGAAAAATTTATAGCACCCAAGTTTCTTTAGCCCCCTGACTGTTACACTAACAGCAATAACTCTGGCTATTGCAGGCCAGCAGCAGGACTGTCAGGCCCCCTTCATGTCTCTCTCCCAGCAATTTCTAGGAGTTTGAAAGAAATATCTTATTTGATCTGAAAAGCTGGTCTGTCATGGTCTCTACTTATCATGAACAAAGAAAGCAGCTACCAAAGTAACACCCTTGAACACATTTGTGTCTTTTCACAATACCAGGTTAATTGAGTGGAACCTTCTCAGATAAACCAAATACCCACGCAGGTTAACGCATAATACACAGAGAGGGGAAGTACAGTCTTACACAACAGAGTAAAAGGATGAAGTCCTTAGCATCTCCAGAAGAGCCCTGGTGACTGGTGATGTGGATAGTTTCATATTGGTCCCAAGCCAGTGGCTACGATGAGAAGAAGGTCAGAATCTTTGACCTTCAGTGTTCTGTGGTGCTCTCAGGTCAGGCTCGAGCATTGTGTGTCTGAGGTGTTCAGCTTATATAGACCTTACAAAGTAGGATCCTTAAACTTATCAGCCCCTGCAGTTGGGGGCTTATTGGCGGCAGCCATAACTGGTGTTTCTGTAGTTTTGGGTGTTTTGGTCACACCCTGAGGATGTACCCATTATGTGCTAGTTGATATTACTGACATGTCTCCCACAGAATCTATTTTGTAAAGTCCAAAAGCTCCTCTATTCTTTATGCTCTATGTGCAACTCTAGTCCCCTTCTTGATTTCTGCTGGTTAGAATCTGCTCGATGGACTCAACTGGGCCATACTAATACCTTTGCTAAGCTGCGGTCTTCTGAGCTTCTGAACAGGATCATAAAGGTTATGCCCTGCACAACCTCAGGGAGAACTGTTCATATACATTTTATTATGAATGGTACTCTCTGGAACTGTGCTACAATGTGACTTTGCTCATACATCCTCTGGGTATCAAAAAATGATGCTGTATTCTCTGGAGTTCATGATATACCAACAGTATGTATTAATACAGAAATGTGGAAAGCACTCTTTCCTTTTGTGCTATGATGCCCTTGGACACCTGAGCACTGAAATAACATGGCTTGTGACCTGTTTCTTCTGAAAATAGCAACTTCAACTTCTGGATACAGCTTCTCTATAGACAAGGCCCAGTCATGTGCAGTGGAACCAAGATTTGAGAAGGGTAGATTGCTGACCCCTTCTCCTAGTCCTAACTCCACAGCTTGGACCCTTGCTACATTTTGAGTAAATGAATAAATGAGTGACTGGATTTTGGTATTTGTATCTATGTCTTTACCTATATCTATATCTGTCATCTATATCTATTTATATATCTATATCTATATCATCTATATCTATACCTATCTACATCAAACCTGGTTTGTGATGGGAAAAGATAAAGCCTATATGTGGAACTAGTTGCCATAGTGGAGTTAAAACCTGAGATCTCTTATAAATGTCTGTTGGAAAGATAAGTTAATTATTCCTACGTTTTCTGTTTATTTAGATGTCCTCTCAGTATGATTGAATGGAAAAAGCTTTGAGTTTGATATAGAATCCTCAACTTCCTAATAAATCCAAAACTTCCTAATAAACAGGACATTAAATGAAGAATAGGAGACAGCTAAACATATTCTATAGAGGGATTCTAATGATTTCAAGGCTCTGCTTGGTTTGCTTTAAGTGATGAATACCTAATGGTCCCTAGGGCATCTTTAACATAAGTAGTTTACTCTTAATTTTACCCTTAAGCCACAGAGAGAATTGTGGTTTTCTATTCCATGGTGAATTAACAGTTGACAACACCCTGTTGTTTCCAAGGCAATAACTCTCTGACGGAAAGTGTCAGAGCCTCTAATCGGATGCAGTGATTAATGTTCACACACTATTCAGCCCAAGGTACTGCATCCAGAAAGCCTGTGGATGCAAGTTATGAAGGATGCAAAGATTTTTTGCTCTTTCAAGTAGTTACTTTCTTGAGTGTAGTGATTCTAACCAGACTGTACTACTTCTTTAATGTCTCTCACTTTACCAGGGGCACACTGATTGATTGATTCAAAGCTTTTGAAAAGTATTCTCTATTACTGGTAGATAAAAGTCTAAACTTCTCAACCCATCCACAAGGCCCTCGATAATGTGGCCCCAACCTACCTTTCCCAGTGTTTTCTAGCATTTCTGGCTGTATAGCCTATGCCCCAGCCAACAGTAAACAGTGTTGTGCACAAATACAGCATACAGCACACTTCTGTGACATCATGCTTACCATCCCTTCTGTCTAGAATGATCTACCTTCTCTTTTCCTTGTAACATAGTCTCATTTATCTTTAATAACTGGCAATCATCAGGGCTGTTTCTAGATGATCAATTTCTCCTACTTCCAGGCAATTGGTAAGATTGCTCTACCCCTATCCTATTTTAATTTAGACACGGTCATGTGACTTGCTTTTTCCAATATGTTGTAAACAGAGCTATGTATCAGATGGAAATTTTCTGGCAGAAATCTTAAGAGGAATGAAGATTCCTGAGTTCCCTCTCCATGCTGCAATTATCAAGAAGGCATGTGTTGAGATGAAGCCTCTGTTGAGCAGCTACCCAGAACTGGATGTGTAATGAGAGTGAGAGATATATTTTTGTGTCTGCTCTAAATCAACAGAAATTTTGGTGGTCTTTTTCCTTTCCTTTCCTTTCCTTTCCTTTCCTTTCCTTTCCTTTCCTTTCCTTTCCTTTCCTTTCCTTTCCTTTCCTTTCCTTTCCTTTCCTTTCCTTTCCTTTCCTTTCCTTTCCTTTCCTTTCCTTTCCTTTCCTTTCCTTTCCTTTCCTTTCCTTTCCTTTCCTTTCCTTTCCT